>NW_019014514.1:308044-328907 GCF_000150535.2 Carica papaya
ATAATATATACATATATATGTATATGTAGTGAGTATTTACAATAATTATGTATGAAACAAATTTGTTCAGCTGCTAGGATTATTAGGAAGCATGAAGGGGATGACATCAAGTTCAGTGGCATCAGAATGTGTATTGAAACTATACGAAGAAGGAGAAATATCCATCATCAACAAGACTCAACCACAGCAATTCTCCCAATTTGCAGCTCATTTCGTCACCGACACCGATCAGATGCAAGCTTGTAACTTTGCTAATTTCGTTCCTTTCGGAGAATCCACGCCTCTTCAGGTAAACTCAAAAATATAATTTATTTATCTTGTGATTCAAACATTAGTCGAACTTATTATCTCGTAGACGTAGAATAACCGAAACGAATCAAACGACATATTTATCTACCAAGTTGGTTGATCGGTTCGACTAATATCTAAACCGCTAAATAACAAATAAACGAGGAAATGATAGTAAGGTTTTGAAATCGGGTTGAAACTGAAACAACTTGTTCTTATTATATAGCAAGCAGAGTGGATAAAATTCTTGGGAGCTTTCACAAATCTTGAAGCCAGAGCCAATCAAGTTTATGATGCAGTGAGTAATTAGACTTAAAAAAGTAATTAACCCAACATTAATTAAGTAGTTAAAACATTTAATTATTATATAATTTTGCAGGTTAAACAGAATTACTTGTGTTTGGCACAAGTAGCTGCTAAGAAGACAAAATCCTTTAAACCCATTGTAGCATGGATGGAGTTTTATGATGTGAGTACACCATTATATTATAATTATAATAATCTAAATTATTTTATTTGCAATTAAAAAATATTAATTATAATATGTTTGGTTTCAAAATAAATTAATTTTATTTTAATTTTACAGGGTATGTGGTCTTTTACCAAAGAAACTTACAAGTTGAAGGTAATAAGATTAATTAATTTTGAATTTAATTTAATTTATTATATATATAAGTAATTTAAAATTAAGATATTAAATTTTTTTTTTCTTTTAATTTTTGAACTTGAAAAAAGTATGTGGAAGATGCTGGTGGAGAAAACATCGATGCATCCATCAACAAAATCACTTACAATGTCTCTAATCCAGACGATTTGGATTCATTACATGCCATTCTCTGTGTAAGTCCTTACATATATATATATATATATATATATATACATACTACAATTATATACGTACCAAATTATATAAATCATACCAAATTATAATTACTATCAAATTGAATTAAATTTTAATAAATTTATTATATTTATAAATAAAAAAATATTTTATAACGATTAAAATTTTTAATTAGAATAATCGTAACGAGTTAAGTATATATTTTTAATTAAAAAATAAAATAATATTTTTATATGAATTAATTATTAACATAAATAATTTTTTAAAAATAAATATTAAAATATATATGAACTCTTGTAGAATTAATTATATATTAAATTCAAAATGGTCCAATTGTACGTATCACACGATCGTAAAATTCAATTCAAAATTCGAGCGCCGAGGATCAGGTTGGGGTGACACGTGTCAACAACCCATTAGCTTATCTATGACGGCATTTTGCACATCCGAACTACCTAATCATTACCCGTTCCAAAGAAACCGGTAGTTACCCTCCTGCCATCAAACACACCGAGATGCCCGGTTCTGAATCGTTTTTTCTCTACCACCAAAATGAAATCTTTTTCTGAAACAGATAATAAGTTCCCCAAAAATGGAAAAAGAATGTATTAAAAAATAGAAAAAAAAAAAAAGAAAAGAAAAGGAATTGGAATGTTGAGTTAATTTTGAAATTCTCTAGAATTTGAAGTCTTAAAAAATTAATCTTGTCGCTATATTCTCTTTCTCGCTGGAGGAGGGTGTAGTGGTGATTGAGATGAACTCCAAAGGAGCGATCAGCTCTGATGGGACATCCAATTCTTCATCTTCTTCCGCCAAGAAAAATTCCAAGAAACCCAGATGTCAGTTTTTCTTACTCGTTATATGATGATTCAGATTATTTGGAATCATTTGCTTTAATTGTGTTTCAGACCTTTTCTGGTTAACAATCAATTGCCATTTTGATTGAATCTGTTTGGAGATAGATGTGATCATACTTTTTTTGCAGAATTTTCGTCTTCTTTACGTTAAATTTCAATGATTTTCACATGGGTTTGATTTGTGGGTTTTGTTATGTTGAATTTCAATAATTTCCAACATGGGTTTCATGGGTTTTGAATCGATTCATTGTCTTCATAAAATTATTGCAATTAGGAATAATGTGTGAATTTGGATTAGCAATGGGGAAGGGTTTGCTGGATTTAGATGTTCTTCTTCAAGCATTTTCTTTGTGTATGAATTATAATATTTTCCTTTTATGATGATAGAAAGTTTGTGATTTGGCGCAGAAAAAGCAGAATACTCTATATAGCATTAGAAAAAGTACCAACATAATACGAATTCAGGAATACGAATACGGAATAGTAACAACAACATACTAAGACGAGGGTGAAGTAGTAGCTAATCACTAATAAAAGAAGGGGGAAGAGAAGATAAAAAAAAGTGAGAGTTTCAGGCAAGATTCGTAATGTTTGCTTTCCAACTCGCTTGATTGAATTTCTTGGCTGCAGATTCTAGGTTTACCCAGCAAGAGCTTCCTGCTTGTAAACCAATTCTAACGCCAGGACTGGTAAATTCCTGCTTTATATTCTTGAATTTTGCTTATGTCCTTTCAACTTCTTTTTGGTTTGATTCCCTTCTAATTGTCTGCATCAATTTCCTCTTATCAATATGTTTAATGGGTTTTAGGTCATTTCGGCTTTCATGGTCGTTGGCTTTGTCTTCATCCCAATTGGCCTCATATCGTTGTTTGCATCAGAGAAGGTACCATGATGATTATATTAACATCCCATGAGAATTTTCTACTTAGAAAGTTATTTGATACTCAATAAGAACATGTTGGCTATGTTCGGTTTAATTTCTAGTCTGCGGCGGTTTTGAGTTAATAAATGAAATGTTCTTGATTTGTGGAATTTGATTATAGTTTCATATTCATTTCAGAATCAGTTCAATTGCTTGAATCTTGAATTCCTTCAAGATGAATTTCTGATTCATGTTTTAGTAGAATAGAAAGTTCACATACCCATCTATTGAGAATAGAACTAAAATTTTACTATACTCATTCCTGTCTTACCTCATTTCTACTGTATCTATATGTAAATATATATATATATATATATCATAAAAGTAACATCTTTAAACCAATTAGGTGGTGGAAATCGTGGATCGGTACGATGAAGCATGCGTTCCTCCTACTCACTCCAAAGATATGGTTGAATACATCCAAAACGGTGACATAGACAAGACCTGTACCCGTAGTTTGATTGTGAGTTCAATCCCTTGTTTATAGCTGGATATGATATTTTTAATGTGTTGGAAAAACTTTGGAATTTCTCTTATTTCTTGTCGTTCTTTTGTATGCCAGGGTAACATTTTTCTTTTTCTAAGGTGTATTAATTCCATAATTTTCAGGTCCCAAGACAAATGAAAAGTCCTGTGTTTATCTACTATCAACTTGACAATTTCTACCAAAATCATCGACGGTATGTAGGGATATCTTTGTTTATCGATGATATGATTTCTGTATATTTTGTTGGGCCATGTGAGATCAATTTGATTTGCCTTTAAGAAGAGTTTATACATTGCAAGATTCATTTGGAGATTTCAATCTGTGTTACTTCCAAATCCTGTGTTGTTTGAGAAATTTTGCTTCAGAAGATCAATTTTCTGGTAGTCTTTTTCTTTCCATTTACTTTAATCTGTAATTTAACATGTGAAGAATTCTTGCAGATACGTTAAGAATCGAAGTGACAAGCAGTTACGAAGCAAGGCAGAGGAAGCAAACACGGAACAGTGTAAACCTGAAGACAGTGATGGTGGTTCCCCAATTGTTCCTTGTGGCCTAATTGCTTGGAGTTTGTTCAACGACACATACGGGTTCTCGATAAACGATAAGGCACTAGAAGTCAACAAAAAGAACATAGCATGGGCAAGTGACAAAAAGCACAAATTCGGGTCTGATGTCTTTCCTAAAAATTTCCAAACTGGAGGTCTCACCGGAGGTGGAAAACTTAATTCTAGCATACCTGTAAGATTATTTTAACTTCTGTTAATGCTTGTTATGGTTCAATAAGTTTCTCCTTTAAATTTCCTTTTTGCGTATCAATTTATTTTTTTGACTCTCATCACTGATTTCGTATAACAGTTGAGTGAACAAGAAGATTTAATTGTTTGGATGCGGACAGCTGCACTGCCAAAGTTCAGAAAACTTTATGGGAGAATTGAGAAGGACCTTCATGCTAACGATAAGCTTGAAATCGTGATACATAATAATTACAACACGTATAGTTTTGGAGGCAAAAAAACACTTGTTCTCTCAACCACGACTTGGATAGGTGGAAAAAATGATTTTCTGGGTGTAGCGTATCTGACAATTGGAGGTCTATGCTTGTTCTTGGCAACATGCTTCATACTGGTGTATGTTGTGAAGCCAAGGTGAGCAGATTTTGAGGTTCTAACTGATTAGTGCTAGAATTCACTAAACGAAGATAGGTCTCATCTCCATTTCTACCATCAAGAAATCTTTTTCAAGACTATTTAAACGATGACATTGGGATATATGCTTGTTATCTGCAATGTGTTTAAGATAGCTTTTTGTTTTGTTTACAGGCCACTTGGGGATCCATCCTACTTGTCTTGGAACAGAAATCCACCGGGAAATCAAAATTAGGACGGTTTTGTACAAATGTTCCAGTCAACTCGACAGTTTATTGAGCAAACTTTTCGTCATCTCTCTTGGATGCAAATTTACATCAGAAGTTGATGCTTGCTTTTGTCTTCAAAGGTCCAACTTAGTACCTTTTTCTTTTTTCTCTTTTACATATTTTTTGGCAAGAAATATCTTCCCAATTATGATTTCTTAGGCTGAGTTTTGATATTTCCTTTTTTTCCCTTTAATTTTGGAATCATGATAGTATACACAGTCTATTTAGATGATCAAATGCTTACGAGAAATATAAAATTTAGTTTCTATAACAATCCAAGTATTCCTTGTTCTATCTTCCTGAATCCCAGTTTCTTAAAGCTCATTGTTCTGCTTTACAGTGTGCTAATGTTGCCTGAGAATGATGTTATATTAACTGATATTGATTCTGGAATCCTGAAAGAAGTGCTCAATTTCCATTAATGGCAGTATTGATGGATGGGATGATCCTTGAAGGAAAGAACATGTACCACAAATGGCATGCTTTATTATATACAAGTTTAGTCTCACATATTGAAGAATGGTTGATCTGTATCATATTATGTTGATATATTTATTTGAAAAACAATTACTTGATGAAGTTGGGAACTGAATCTCGGAGTAAGCCTGGGAATAGATGCGGCAGTCAGGCAGTTTGAATTGCGTGAGAGGTATCATGTTGTAGAAGTTTTAAGCACCAAATAACCTGGATAGTATAAATCAGATGTTACGAATAGGTTGTGCTAGATGGGTTTATGCAGAATCTGTGATATAAGCAAACCGAAATTGTTGTTCTACCTCTGCAATTTTGACTGGGTACGTCTTCCACTGCACAGGAGAAATTATATGTGAGCTAGAATTAGAATTGAAGAAAATGAATAGAAACTGAACCAATTATGAGTTTAATATAACATTTCTTTATTTCAAATTATGTAACTCTTAATAATTCAAACTCAGATTATATGGAGTAATTGGCCTGAGACCCTTGTGTAGAGAACTAACTAACATACCTTAATGTTGGTTGTGGCTTCGGAGGAGGAGGTGGTGGTAGTGGTACTGGTTGAACTTCATCCCGAGCAATTGGTACATTCTTTACCTATAAGGAAATATATCGGAAGTAAGCATAACCCAAAATTCGATTTAGAATGTGTATTTTTGCAAAAACGAATTGTAGAACAACAATATACCAGTTTTCTGAATTGTAGACTATAGAATGATTGGATGTATCTTTGCTTTGCTTGTTTTTGGGTCTTATTCAATTGCCTCCAAAATGTATAGATACAGCCCATATTGAGCACCTTGTTGGCATATATCTTCCAAGTGTAGCTGCAAAACAGGGCAAAAATACACATTTTATATAATGAATCAGTTGGGTATTTCAACTAGAGTTTGACCTGTGAAATTACCATTCGTTGATACGTGTAAGACCTTCTGTAGAAAACTTGTTCCAGTATCCTACATCCGCTTTGCACTTCTCGAAGAAATCTGCGATTTTGTTACTTGATTCATCGCCATTGTTCGGATCAATATGGAAACCAGAGATGCCATCAACAACTATTTCTGCTGGACCTCCCTGATTAGTTGCAAAAGTTGGTAATCCACAGTTCATTGCTTCTATGATTGTAAGACCAAATGCTTCATACAATGCAGGCTGTACAAAAGCTCCTTTGGTATCAGCAATACATCGGTAGATTTCTCCATTACGCTGCCTATCAGTTTGAGCTGCTATCCATCTAATCTGACCCTTTAGTTGATATTTCTCTATCAGGAAATGCATCTTCTTGATTTCAGCCATTTCTTCTCTGTCTTTTGATTTAGATGGATCGAAAAAGGCTCCAACTATAACAAGATTAACCAAACTTCTTAGCCTTTTGTTCTTTCCGAACCACTCGGTTAATCCAGTTAGGTTTTTCACAACATCGAGCCTTGCCATTGAGAATATAATCGGCTTCTTTTTGTCTGCCAGATATCCACTGTTTTCGACAACATTGAAAAGATGTTATCAGTTGTTCTTAGCTGTTCAATATAAGATCATGTGCTAATTCTATTCTTCAAACTTACATATGTTCGTCATTGTCTTCTTTACTATACAGGAGTTCTTCAATGGCAGGGTGGAACGATGTGAGACGTCTCTGCTTCTCGAAATAAGGGAAGTAAATAGATTGGTCAGCACCCGGAGAAGCAATATTGAATTTAGGATCGAAAACATTGATGCCCGAAACAACTCTGCACAGCCCGGGAAGGCTAAACGCAACATGACTTTCGTATTGTCCAGGCTTCTGTTTGCTGCAAAAACAAATACATATAACCCGAAAGAATGAGTATGTTTATCATAGGTAACTATATACATGAAGAAATAGAATCCATTCTGATACTACGTTAAATTCTAATCTAAAACTATATGGTTATCGTTAGAATTACTCGATAGATGCAAGTCAAAAAAGATTTTGAACTTCTAACCTTCCAACGATTTCCTGGTATGTGCTTGTAATGATAAAGTCGGTGGCATTCATGGATATCGTATCAGCTAAGAACTGGCAAGAGAAGTGGTATTTAGGATCAAGTTCCTTCCATTTGATGTCTGAATCTTCATACTTTGTCTTCTCCAAAGCATGAGCAATTGTTGCCTAATTGTAAATATACATATATATAATATTAGCAAAAGGGTTAGGACAACATGAGAAGTTATAGTAATTGATTATGAAAGTACGATACCTGAGTTATGCCAAGTTTACTGGCCATAAGAGAAGCCACTAAATTCCCATCTGTATAGTTCCCAATTATAAGATCTGGTTTTCCTTCCAAAACATCCAAGATCTTGGTTGTAGCATCCTAGTTACGATTGATATATATATATGTATATACGGACAAAAGTTTTAGTAGGAAGATACCCGTATCTTGGAATAAAGCATGTAAAAGTTAATCTAATGGAAATAGAGTTCTATAATAAGAGAGTAATAGGTCGATATTCTTTTGAAAGAGATTTATTAGATACCTGTGCAAACCTCTCAAGATAGGGATAGATGTCGAAACGGGAAACCCATCTGCGTAGGACTCCATTTTCGGTCTTGAAGGGTATCCTAAGGATGTTAGAATATTTGGTTCCGGTGACTGCTTCGAACTCTTGGTTACACTTTGTTCCTTTAGCATCAGGAATTAGTCTTGTTACCTAAATTGTAGGGAAGAGCTTAGTAATTACACTCGAAGATCATTTCGTGTTTTGGTTAGAAAATGATTAATACTGGCATATACAAGAAACTTACCACAAGAATTTGAGGCTTCACGTTCAGTCCCCGAGACTTAATTCTCAATACCAATTCCTCTTCCATGGCCTTCACTTGATCCAAAATGTAAACAACCTGTTTTGGGTATTACCCAGAGATCAAATAACTCAATAATATATATCTGTATATATATAAGCGGATCCTATCATGTGCAAGTTAAGCTTCAAACATGGATTCATGTATGAACCGATCATACAAAATTTTAACTTTCAACAAATACGTAGCTGGTTGGGATTGAAAAGTTACTGAGAAAATTGAAAGATAGGTTAACCTGTCCGCCAGTGTCTGGCAAGCCAAGGACATCTGATTGCCCAAAGTAACCATGAGGAGAGAAAATCACCACACTGAAAATCAGTGGAAGTTTACTCAAGAAATTTTTCATGTTCATCGGATCCGGTGCTTGTAGGGTTTCGGATAATGATCTCATTGTCTCCTTCACTCTTTCCGCAGTATCCCCCCATCCCTTCTCAAATCCCCACTCCTTCAACCTTCAATAACAAGATCAAATAAATCAGATATTACTTAATTAAACCCCAGATGGGATTAGGATATGACCATAGATATATTTAAGTAGGTGTAAGTACTTGCCTGAGTTCAAATTCTTGAAATGGGGTGTTCTTGGGAAGTCCTGAGAGGTAAACATCAGCAAATAAAAGAGCCATCTGAAGCTTTGCAGCTGTATCAAGTGTCTCATTTATCATAAGCTTCTGTTAAGTTAAGAACAAGTCAAAATCAGAAATGGTGTTTGATTTCGTAATAACTTGAATACACATACATATATCTATATAAGAAAATTTCTTCTTCTAGCTCCATACTTCTCCTTGATGATCCAATGACAGTAGATAATCAACAAGTGGCTGTGCATTCTCCAAGCCTCCACTTAGCTTTGCAGTTACGAACTTGGAAATGAAACTGAATCCATCTCCAATGGAGGAAGATATAGTCAAGCGAGGCATTGAGAAGTCAAATGCTCCAAAATCAACTTCCAATGAATTTTCATCTTTTGCCCTTTTAACATCAAAACGCAAAGTATGGTCTATCAAAACTCTAAATTAAAAGTATATACGATCAAATTCTAATCCATAAACATACTATATATAAAGTGATCCAATAGACATGTACCCTTCACGTAAAGGGTATTAACTTCCAGCACATAATAATCCGGTGATAGATAAAATATGATCCTATATATATACACGTATATATACCCCTCACGAGGAGACGATCTGGGTTTAACATCTTTTTTTAGATATTCAAGAACATCCTTTGATTATCGAAAAATATTAGTCATAACTTTTACATGAATAAACAGTTTTCAAAGAAACATTCGATTAATCAATGTATGTATGTACCAGTTTTCATCAATGATCTTCTCTTTGAGTTTCAAGTAGTCTGTAATTGTCAATGGCTCTACAGACAGATCATTGGAGTTAATATTAACATATTCCCAGTACCCTGGATTTGCTCTAATGGCAAAACCCACGTGAGGAGGAACAACAACAGCTTCCTACAAATTTACACCACTAAATTATTACTCTCTGAAAAATAATACAAGAATCCATCATGTATTTCAATTTCTTCTTTAAGAAATAATATTTTAAAGTATTCAGAAAGAGAATTTATAGAATTTAAACCTGAGTCAAGCACAAGATCTTGCCAATATCACCATCCAAGACACGGTTCCTCTCTTCTTCCTCCTCTATCACCATGTTCATTTCCTCCATTAATTGATGAAGCTTCATCAACCTTTTCCCACTTCCTGTGTACTTTGCAAAACACCTCTTCACATAATATCGACTCTGCCTTAGCGTCTCCGGCATACTTTCTGAAATAGACTCTGATCTCCTCAAACTCGGTGCAGATGCCATCGATGATTCTGAAATTTCACGCACACCCAATACAAGAAAAGAAGAGGGGTCAATATGTTAAGTCTGCTTTAGTTTTTTTATACAATGTGGACAGAGTTTGTGCAATTTATAGAGGCCTGGAGGTCTGATATATGCATGGTTAATAATATATTGTTTGGTTTGAAGTGATTTGTGAATAGATGATTCGGAGGGGGTGGTGCTTTTTTTTTTCTCTCTCTCTCTCTCTCTAGAAATGTAAGAAGAGGACAAAGAACATTCTTAATACAAATGAAAAAGCAAAGAATTTGTTTTACTTTTAAAATCTAAAAACATAATTGGTACAAAGAGATTCTTTTTTTTTAATTATATAATTTAATTAATAATTTTTATAAGATAATATATTTAAATATTTAATCTTTTTAAATTAAAATTTATTATATACACAATTTCGTAATAAAAATATATAAAACGAATAATTAATCGTGAAGTAGCAACCATATAATTAAGAACACGATACCGATGTCTCGTAATTTTTATTTTAACTATTAATTTTTTTTTTTGTGTTTGGAAAAAGCAATTATCATTTCTTGAATCAGACAAAGAAAACTAATGTGATTTTTTGTTATTTATGTGTCTATATACAAATATATATGTATGTATATACTATATACACAAGTGTGGGGAATCAAATATTCTTTCCTTTTGGTAAGGGTAATTGGAAAAGAATGAGAAAATTATAAGATAAATTAGGCATGTTCACCGTAACGGCAACTTTCTCTTTTTATTTTTACGTGTTTTCTGCCAAATTACTTAAATTAAAATATTAATTTAATCTTACTTCGATAGCAAAATAATAGTTATAAGTGTTTCGTTTTTTTTAATCTAATTAATTATAACGAGTTAAAAATATAATTTAATATAAACTAGTTCGATTTTAATTTCTCGTTTTGAAAAAGTAGAATTAGTGAATAATTGATTTTTTAATTAAAAAAAATTAATGTATTGTACTTTGTCTAATTACAAAAGATATATATTTATATTATATATATATATATATATATGCAGAGCCACTGCCTAATTTTAAAATGAAATATACATTTCTTCTAACGACAAAATATAATGTAACTTTGAAAAAATAATATATATATATATATTTATTTTAAATAGCAATTTAGAGAACAAAAAAAGGACTTATTAAAATAAGCCCATATTTTGGATTATATAAACTGGGCCAAACAAGGCCCAACTTTATAGGATTATAAGGCCACTTGGGCTTATAATATTAATTTATCTGGCATTTAAAAAATAATTTAATTCAATGTATAATACATATCATAAAAATTAAATAGTATTTTCATGAATTAAAACGCAAAGGGGAAAAAAAAAAAAGAAATAAAGAGCACAAATCCAGCGTACATCTGGCGCAACCTCAGCCGTTAATCGTCCGTGATTAATAAATAAATAAATAAAAGAAAAAAGAAAAGAAAAATCCAGCGTACACCTGACGCAACCTCAGCCGTAAAAGCAAAAAATGAAAAGAAAATTCGATAAATAAGCGAAGCTCTCCTCTGCGATTAGGGTTTTTGGGGGCGCTCGGCTTATAAATATCTTCCGTCTCGTATCTCTCTGCATAACCAGCCTCCGAGTCTTCTTTCCGGTACTTCTCTCGATATCAATTTCTTGTTTGTAGTTTCTCTCTTCCAATGTTTAGAGATTCGGAGTTAGGGTTTTGAGGGTTTTAAAGCGTCATATACTGATTACCTGCGCTCTCTATGAACAATGGGCGCTGTGTATGAGCTGACGCGATAGCGTCTTCCTTTCTGCAATTAGGGTTTAGGTATGGAGCGGCTTGGCCGTGTTCTTTTGCAGATTTGGATAAATCTCAAATTATTTTTTTTACTTTGTACTCTGTTCTGGTTTTAATTCAATTTTTTTTTTATTCTTTTGCGAAACTAAAATTTTTCGAAGATGGATGTGATGATTATTTCCCCAGATGATCGACGCTGATATTACTGTGCGATTTTCTTCTCTTTATAAAGAGAATCCAAGCCAGAACTCTGATCCATCTTCGTACTGTTTCTAGAATTAAGTTCATTTGATTTAAAGATGTTTTTTTTGTTTTGGTTAATTGGTGTTAGGGTTTTTCTGTGTTCTCATTACGTTTTCTTGAAATTTTCGATGGGTGTTTGGAAATTGAAATGCTGAGCCTTTCCCCAGATGATCGAAGTTGATATCATCTTTGCATTTTGTTATTATCAATCTCTCTTTTGGGGTTGATTTCAAAGCCAGATCTCTGATCATTCCAGAATTCCCATAGAAAATTTTTGAAATAAAGATTCATTCTTATTCTAGTATTAAGTGGTTCGTGTCTGTTATCTTTGTTTTTTTCAGTTAGAAAATTTGTCTAAAATGGTGGAGATGGATATGATGATTATTTCCCCAGATGAACGACGCTGAATATAATGTGCGAATTATTCTCTTTTGAGAATCCAAGCCAGGACTCTGATCTATCTCTAACTTAAATTTTTTAGCCATTCTTCTATGAAAAAATTGTTTTTACACGAGTACTTGCAAGACTCTAATTGGTTTCTTTGGTATCAATTTGATGAACAATTTCCTTTGATCACAACTATCAGAATTTCATTGAAAGTTATTTCCTTAATTGAACTTATAGAAGATTGAGAGTTCAATCCAATTTGGTACCTTTTCCAAAATCGTCTATGTTCAGTTCCGTCCACGGGGTGTTTTGCTTTATCTGGGTAGTACATTTGTACTTTTTAGTTATTGTGTTGGATGTGAAAGCAGATTTCTTGTGTGTTGCTGTATTGACATGCAATTACATCAGTTGGCTGCCATCAAGTGAATAACTAGTGTGAAAGCAGAGTTCCCTTGATTCTTATGTTATTTGTCATCATGTCATATCTTGTGACGAATTCATTGTTGTAAATGGAGTTGATAGTCATTGGTTCATGAAATATGGTTGGAACTTGAACCCATATTTATTTCCAGCTTTATGTATATATGCATACTTGCAGAAGTTACTAGTCTTTCTGAATATTGTCATGTTATGTGACTAGTTTTTTTTTTCTGGGAAACAATGCAAGATCCAAGAATGCTACCTTCTGAAGATGTACCAAAATCAAAACCTCGGAAGAGGAGCTCAGCAACTCCTAAAGCTTCTAAAGCTTCTAAAGCTTCTAATTTTCAAATACCCAGAAATGATATGCAAGATATACAACAGTTAAACGAGTCTACGGCAGTTAGAATGCCCAAAAAACCTACCAAGAAGAAAAATAAGAAAGAAGCTTCTCCTGTTTTCCAGCAAATGGAGAGATCAAATTCAGACTCATTGCCGGATTCTTCAACATCTGGAAATGAGTACCGGGCACTCAGGCGGAAGTATTTGTTGTTGGAGGAAGAAAGTTTTGGATTTGGGGAAAGAGTTGAAAGATGTTGAAGATGATGTTGGAGCTCTTGAAAAGGAGAAGCTGGCACTTCTTGACCAACTAGTTGTATTAGAGGGTCTGGTGGATCCATCAGAGATTCAATACCGTTAACTGTAAAGTTTTTTATTATCCAACTTACAGTTGTTTGTGAAAATACAGAATATAGTCTGGGAGTGTCGGATTCTCAACAGTTAATGTATCCAGATTATTAGGGTATAAATTGAGCTATTCAGCGCTCTTCTTTGATAATGGCATTCTTGCCAATACTAAGTAAAGATTTAGAGAGCCTGTCGAATCAGAGTATGATGGGTTAGTTATTGGTTCTTATTGAATTGTGTATTGTTGGATAGTCTATGTTTTTTGTTATATAAATTTTATGTATGTTTTAAAAAAAAAATAATGATTTTTATGTATGTTTCGAATATATATATATATATATATATATATATATTTTTTTAAAAAGGGCTTTTAGATTAATTTTTTTAAAAAAATTGTCTTTGATGACATATTTATTAATTTATATAATTTTATAATTTATTTATATTTTTATATATTTTAAAAAATTACTACCATTAGATTCTTTACAGATTTTTGTAGCTGGCTGATTTGCACTCCCTATCCTAAAAGCCTAAACCAGCCCTCACCACAAATCCCGCCAACTCTTCTCTTTACGCCGTTTTTTGCTGCCGGCGCCGGCACCGACACGGACACTGGACCTGAGATCGAGGTCATAACGACCAAGTGACAAGCTCATCTAATCGTGCGAGTATGTGATACGCTCTTGATTTAAATTCTATAATGCGATTTCCCGATCTCACCCCCATTTTTGTCTCCTACAACCAATAATCGTGTGTATACAGTTATATATGTATATATGTGCGTACAGGTCGATTCGAGTTGTTTTTCAAATTTTGTTATGGTGTTATCTAGAGTTTCTGATATTAATGCTTCGTTTTGATTTTTTGAGAGAGTTAGTGAAGTGAATTTTGGAATTTGATAGGTTATGTACCGGAATATTGGATTATGAAGAGATAAGGGGTGAATGGTGATTGGCAAGTGGGAGAATTTCAGGTTGTTGGTGTAAAATGAAGAATTTCTTCTTTTTTTTTTTATTTTTTGAACAAATAAAATTTCCCAAGTTTCAAAAATTTAAAGCCTGAATTCAATTATAAATTTACTTTTTTTGTTTGGAATGTGAAATATAAATCTGTACATGGGTTCCACCATTTTGCTCCCTGTAAAAGCCATTGCTTCCAAACATTACATTCCAGAGTTTTTGCAAGTTAATTGAGATCTGCTTTACAGTGTAGATGAACTTTATAGTGCTTCAAAGCTCATAGAAACTTTGATTTTTCTCTAATATTATGTCAGTTGTATCTTCATTAGCAGAAAATAACAGAAACCAAGAGAAGCAATGGCTGCAACCTTTGTTTTATCATCAATTAGTTCGAATTTAATCCATGTTGATTCCAGAAAAGGGAATCAAACATTGCCCAACTTATTTCTACACGTTAGACAAAGGATTGTATATCGATCTGCTGCAAAAAGAAATCAAATTGATCGTGTAAAACAGAAGAAAAATAGATTTTCTGTGCTTGCAGCAACTGAAGACTCGGCCAAGTCGAGAGAGTCTGAAGAAGCAATCCCTTCATGGGCAAGGCCTGACTCGGAGGAGCCTCCTCCTTGGGCTAGGGATGAAGCCAAGGCTTCGACATCAGAACAGGGCTTTGAATTTCCCTTCTATGTTTATTTACTCGCTTCGTCTGTGACTGCAATTGCTGCAGTATGCTTCTACCTTTTACTCTTTTTGCTCTTCTTGCGACTGCCAAAACAAGATGATTTACATGAACTTTATGACTGCAGGTAGGTTCTATATTTGAGTATGTCAACCAGAGGCCTGTTTTTGGGGTTTTGAGCTCCGACAGCATCTTCTATGCTCCATTGCTCGGATTCTTTGTCTTTACTGGTGTCCCTACCTCCGTAAGTTCCTCTCGTCTCCTGCAACTTTTGTAAGTTTTTTCTGATGTTGCTTTTGGTCTTGTGGGTATCCAGTAGTAGTCCCCATTATATATGGTTCCTGAATCAAGCAAGTCATGAATAACTAATGCCCCTGTTTGGTTTAAATCTATTCTCATTTGATTTTTTATTTTAATTGTTTAATATGTAAACTTTAGTTACAATTTATACGTTTGATTCATAACTAAACCAATTTTACTTGTATTTTTAATGTCAAACAGAAGACTTGTATCTTTATTTGTCAAGATAGAATTCACAAAAACAGCCTACTCCAATTAAATATAGAATTAACTTAGGATTAGAATATACTTTTCATTAAAATGGTCATCTTGTTTGTACTATATGCTTACTCCCATTCAATGTAATTGAAATTCCAACTAAGCGCAATTTAATGTTTAGGAAGGAAAAAAAAAACTCATATTGAACCTGTTTTATGTCAACTGCATATGTACAAACCTGAAAATTATTGAGTATGAAAAATTGTGATGGTTGATTTGTAACTCATCTTTAGCTAAGCTGACTTGTTTGCAGGCATTCCTGTGGTACAAATCCGTCCAAGTTGCTAACAAGGAAGCTGAGGAACAGGATAGAAGGGATGGCTATATGTAAAGTCAATCTCATCTTGACTTGCCCATCAAGGATTTTTTGTGTGGAATATGGGTTTAATTTTTCTTTCACTTGTTCATCCCTCACTAAGGTATAGTAACATACACAGTAAGGACGGCAATCAATATGAAACTAATACTCTCAAGAATCTCACTATAATTCAGGAGACTTTTCGGATTTGGTAGTTGATGTCTCCAACATATGATATAATAAATATCAATGGAGTATTTTTTGGAAGACCTGAACCCATTTGTTTGAAATATGGTTGTTGCTCATCATCTTCTGAAAGGAGTGTTGCCCAGGATCTGAGATTTTCAGGAGAACTAAGCTTTCTGCAAGTTCTGATGAGATTTTCAGTACAAAGATTGGATTGTCCAATTGTATGTTTGCTAATGAAAGGTCACTTCTTCCGTGAAACCTTATGCAGTCATGTATGTTTTAGTTAAGTGGCAAGCCAAGCAGGATTTCTTTTGTAGTTAGCAAAAATCGAAGATTTGGTATTCATCATATATTTTACCAAACGAATGAAGGTCAATAAATTTGACCTCTTTCTCTGATCAATTCCTCAATGCATTATTAGATCTCCTTACATTTTCTTTGTTGTCTATAACATGGATGACATGGTGAAGATCAAATGCAGAACACTTGCACTTGCAAGATACCGTAAATTCAAATGCAGAATGATTGTAAGGTATAAAGAATATTTTATAAATTACCCGGAGATCAAAACTTAAATCAGTTCAAGTAGTTGAAACACTTTGACAAGAGAAAGAATTGATTACTTCTGTACAATATGAAATGCAGTCGGAAAGAATATTCTTATACCTAAGCCTCCATCGCACTGCTAATTTCCACTTGTTCAATGACATTCTAGATTTTCCAGATAGAACAACCTTCGAGTCGTCTTTTCCATTCTGCAGGCTATTGGCCTCCAGGAAAGCACGCAACTCACCTCCAAACATGTCCAACTTTACCATCTCAATATGATTAGTAAAGTCTAGGACTACATCAATTCTTGAGAGTAACAAGCTGTCTTCTTCAATTGATGTCGGCAGATTCTTCAGAATTATAATACATTTCTCTAATATATATTTCATTACAGAAACCTCATTATCCACTGAGATTTGCTCTCCTGAATAAACAAGATGTCCTATGGATTTCCGCTGACTTACTGGAGTTGCCCATAACCGTAAAGCTGACAGTAGCGCAAAGGAGGGCTTACCATTTTGGTGGATGTACAGGGATTCCCTGGGCCATGAAATAGATGAGTACACACCAGGCTCCAAGTGAATAAAAGCCTTGTCATTCGGATTATCGTTCAAAAGAAATCCATAGTGTTCAAGAAGCTCCAGGTTTGTATATGTTCCATAGCTCAAAAGAACCTGCAGACAAAAAGGTGCCCTTTGTTACCTACATCTTGGTAAGGAGAATGCACAATCACGACTTAGATCAAGCAAAACCATTTGAGCAAAACATAAAGACAGGAAGATATGCAGTTACCTTCATAAGAAATTTGTCTAAGTTTGCGTCCAAACAAGACCTTGATTTTAGTGGCTTAATTATATAACTAACCATATTTAGCAATCAATATAAAAGGTGAATGTTATGTCCCTACTTGAGATCTTATTACAGGAGGTTGATTATTCGTATTCGAAGCTTGTTCAGAAAGAAGTCAATGATCTTATTACAGGTTCTTTATAAATTTTTCTCAAAGTTCTCTTTCCTTTCTGCAAAAAGAATTTTATTCTTATATAGCAGAAAACAACTGCATTTTTGGAGAAAAAAGGAAATAAGATTAAAAGGGAGCAAGTCATGTAACCAATATTCAGAATTACTAAGAGAAGACATCCAAAAGATCAATAATATCTACATCATCCAATAAGAAGACTAAAAAGTTCTAAACCAGTGATCCTTGATGGAAGCAGAAGGGGTAGAAGACCGATAAGAAGCTCCTTAGTTCCTCTTTTTTCAAGTGACCAAGAAATAGAAAGAAGAGTAACAGATTGGAAGATGCGGGAATGCTGCTCCAAGCCCATAGTTCATCCTTGATCAGAGCACTAATACTCCAAAAAAGATTAAGAAGGCCCAAAGCTGATCCCTACAATTTTTTAAGTTCCAGACAATAGAGAAGGATGTGGAGAGGAGACTCAGTCACTAAGGCATAGTAAGCACAGATTCAACAAGACATTGCTCCATTTTATGAGATCCTCAATAGGTAGTATTCTGCCTGACAGTGGCTCCTAAGTGAAAAAAGCAAAAATCCTGGGAATGGCCTTTCTTTCTCATATGTGCTCCTTGAAGGAACTTACCTAAATAACAGGACTTGACCGTGAAAGTACCCTTATTGATAAGTTCTAAACCAGCCTATTAGCCCTATCAAAATGAATGTATTTAGACTCCAAAATAAATAAGATATTCACTAATTCGTTAATCTCTCAGTCGTTTAGATCATAAAGGAGAGAAACATTTCATTGGATTCCACCACCGTACACTTCAAATAATTCTGCATTTTAGCCATCTTGGACCTCATAGCTAAGTAACTAGAAGAGAACTCATTACGAGGACAAGCAGAACAT
Source organism: Carica papaya (assembly GCF_000150535.2). The sequence goes on from NW_019014514.1 coordinate 326,607, forward strand.
CAAGGATCATGCCAACATCTGACATGAATTCCATCACCAACTAAAATCCAGAAGTCAGAACGTCTCAATTATTGCTAATTTGCCTCCATGGACAAGGGTGCCTCTAACCAACTTGGGCCACTGACAACTATTGTGTTGTGTATCCTGTATTAGCCCTCACAAATTTTCACCAGAAAGTGCCCTTTCCAGAAGGAATATATATATATATATATATATATATATATATATATATAGTCATGTCAGCTGAGCTTTGTTGAAAGAGACCAACAACCTAATCCCAAAACCATCATACTTCAATGGTTGTTTTACATTACCCTACACAACCAAGTGGAATTTCCTCTGCTTATGTAAGTAATCTACAAGAGTTGGTGATGAATCACTTGAACACTTTTTTTGGGGATTATATCAAAGATGGTTAACAGAAAAAAGAAATAAATGGAGAACAAGGCACTTTTGATGAGCGTGAACCTACTCCCCATTGATCCACCCAACCTCTTCTCTTTTCTCGCCACAATAAAATTCCATTAGAACATATCCTTGACTTTAGCGCGAATGGGAGCTTCAAATATTTAATTGTGAATGTGCTGGTTTTGCAATCCAGAACATGGCTCATCAACGTATCAAACCCTTTTCTCATTTGCTATAATCACCCGTAACTCCACTTAAAGAAAGATGTGATGGAAGCATCTAAAAACAAGTAGGAACAGCAAAAATTGATAAAAATGATCACTGGATATTCTTCCTCAAACTAGTCAATCCACATTTTTTAGGATGAATGCACTCTTGTAATTGAATGGGAGAAATATTAAGTTCAATCAATGCCTTAGGAGAATTATCTAGGAGGTTGTATTCTCTGGTTTGTGGTTGATCTTTGCAAGTCCGTTTGCATCTACCTGCTTTTCTTCCCTATCAGCCTCTTTTTTGTCATCTCTAACCTCCACCCTGGTTTGCACTATACCACCTTCCTTTATCATGGCTTCCATCATCATCTTCTCTACCTGCAAAAATTTGTGTTTTTATTTTGAAAATTCAGGTCAACCCAGACCAAGTCGCAGGTCGATATCTTCTCTATTTTCATAGGAACCTTAACCACATGTGCATAGAATCTCTAATATTTCAGCTCATCACCTTTGACTATGTCCACTTAAAACCTCAATGACACTTTGTAAGAGGGGCAGCAAAACACACAGAACGTGGGGTGATCCTTCTACGGCATTGACAATAGGGATTCGAGGTGCACTATGGCCAAATGTCCAAGCAGTTCATTAACATCTTCTACACTTGCGCTTTAGTACCTTCGGAAAGGTAAATCATTTTGCGCCAAACATCATAGCAGTTCATTAATATCATCTCTGTTGACTTCGAGCACCAACCATAATATGTGGCTATCCTTCTTGAGACTCATTACCCATGAGCTAGGACCTTTCACACAAAAGAATTTGCATAAAGCTTTCGAAAGCCACTCAACTTCAGCTCCATCCAGGAAGATGGTAGCCCTGGTGCCTCTTCCATTTTCAGCAATAGTTTTTAAAAAAAAAAATAAAAAAGTAAGCTGTATATTAACAAGTACCAACAAAAACGGGGGTACCACCCATATACAAAAGATTTACAATATAGTAACTCAACAACATTTCTAAAATCCTCATCACAAATAATATCGTGACATAATAGGATAGACCCAAAAAAATTCAGCCATCTATTTTTTAGCCTAGAAAAATTGCATTTCTCACCCTCATAAGCTCTACTATTCCTTTCTTTCCATAAAACCCAAAAAACCGTTAAAGAGATCACATTAGCTAAATTATTTTTAACACAGAGACCATCACAAGCCCAAATCTCACCCATCACCGACCCAGCAATGACCCACTTAATGCCCAGAATTCCATGCACAAAGGTCCACAATCTGTAGGCAATAGGACACCAAAGAAGAAGGTGGTTGCAAGTTTCCTCCGCCTTCCAGTTATTCAAATTCCTCTTAAGGTTTATGGACCAAACAACCATCCCATTAGACTCTTGGTAGGCCTCCTCAACCAGCAAATTTTTATTCTGTGAGATTCTGAAAATATTAGGGAATCTTCCCTTTAGGTTGCCATCTCCTACCCAATTCTCTTCCCAGAAATTGATCAAATTCCCACGACCCAGCTTCCAGTTAATACATTGAAAAAGCTCAATTTTAGCATGAGAAATCTCCTCCACAGCCCTCTACCATGGGGATAAGAGATAACAATTACACCCATATGCATTCATAAACCTTCCCCAGCAAGATTCACCGATTCTATGCCACAAACTTTTATCATCCCT
>NW_019014515.1:8152-25993 GCF_000150535.2 Carica papaya
TCGTGTCGGGCATGATCCGATTGTTAGGTGGGTCATGGGTCGAGAATAAGGGCCCCTTTACTGTTTGGACGAAGGAAGCCCAACCCAAAACGGTGCGTTGTGGCTTAAGAGTTCGGACTTACCAAGTAGGCGGATTTCTTCATGGTATTTAACATGATTTTTTTTTTTTTTTTTTTAAAGTTATAAACATAAATAAACCAAACTTTTATTATTATTATTATTATATAATGAACGACCTACTTTTGTTTTGACCGAAAAAGAAAATGGAATTGTATTTTATTTAAAATAACTTATTTGAAAAGATGTCCAAAGGTAAAACTGGGGAACAAGAAAATATGTTGTATTCAGCGGTGGATTGTCATGGGAAGCATCTTCCTGGAAACGTCTCGCTTAATTTCTTGTTATTTTTCCTGCTGAGAAATAAATTTTCTATTTTTATATAATTCAACTTTATTGTATAGACAGACGAATTAGAATTGATTTATTCTGGGTCTTATCATCAATCTAAGAGTTGGAAAATTACACAAAAAGCATATAAATGAAAAGGAATTTAAAATAAATAAATAAATAAACAAACAATGCATGCCAAAATTTGATTTAACAAGAAGATTAAAAAAAAGGGCAGGTATAAATGTTCACTTCAATTAATTTAATTCCCCTTTTTCACTTTAATACCTCAATAGTCAATCCTCTTTTGTTGCTGTCACATGTAATAAACAAATTTTCGGATAATGCTGTTGAATTTTTATAATATGGAGACAGGTGTATTATTTTCATTGAATTTTTAAAATTTTAAAAATAAATAAATAAATAAATTTACTGTTGAAATCTACATTTATTGGTTTTACCCTATCTTTTATAAAATTATTGCTACACGTAATCCATGAAATATTTGAATTTTATATAATAAATAAAAAAAAAAAAAAAATGCGTGCATACAAGTCTCTCTCTATATATATATATATAAATTATATTTGTAAATTTTTGATGATACAACTTTTTCTTTTTGTTGGTGTGGAAGCATATGAATGGTAGTTGAAACCACAAAAATCTAAGAAGGCACGACCACCCTCTCCCTTCCTTTCTATCGGTTTCCTCTAAAAACAGAAATTAAAAGTGAAAAGAAAGGAATTACACTTTCTTGTCCTTTGTAGCTACATCATGCATACGCCAATATTTCAGTTAAATATGTCAAAAAGAATTCCATCCATTCATCCAATCTTATTTCGATTAAATATTATTTCTATCTCATTATAATTATTTCACTTACATATATGTTAAAAATATTTTGATTTGGTGTGTTGAGATTCCACAGTAATTCCATACATATTATTTTTGTTTGTATGTTATTTTTATTACATTATGATTAATATATATGTATTAAATGTTAATAAATATTTAAATTTACTTTTTAAAAAAATTTTAAAATCTCTAAATTTCACAGAAATTTTCTTTTTTTTTTTTCTTTTTGCATTTATTAATCTTCAAATGATGCAGATTTTACAAATATTTATAAATCTCTCTGATGGGTAGGATTTATTTATTATTAAAAAAACAAAATTACCACAATGCTCTCACTCAAAAATTGAAATTACAGAGACGAATTGTTGTAACCTAAAAGTCTCACCCTTTTTGATTGCTAAGAAAAAAAGAATTCTACAGACATCTTCCTCCATAACCAGCATTCCTAAACAATTCCTGCTTTATGTCTTCACAGCCTATTGCTCTTCTCTGCTCAATTTCCTGTCAACATTACCAAAATCATTCACTTTTCAAAATATAATTATATAATTTATAGTCTACTTTTCACCACAATTCAAAAACCCTAATGATCGACTATTGAGTACAAAACTATGATCTACGGACTGTAAATTTTATTAACAAATTGAAATGAAATCGAATTTTTACCTCAGAGCAAGAAGCTTGCATTGCAAAGTCATTAAAACAGCTTATAACACACTTTTGAATCTCCAACCCTAATGCTTCTAGAGTATGTACCGTAGACAGTAACAATCCTGGCTTCCCCGCACAGCATAACTCAATTCGGGTATCGCTACTTCTTCTCTCTACGACAAACTGTAATTTTATATATATAAAAAAGTTAAGAATTTCCTGTAATTTAATTAGAATTGTTAACCATATATGTAAAAAAAAAAAAAAAGTGATTTAATATAAATTACCTTGGGTGAATTTCTTATTAAGATTTCATTTGGTTTTTTTACATCCCTGAAAATATTCACCATGTTCAACTGATCATCTGAACCACCTTCTTCAATTTTTTGTTGCAGAGTCTTGATTCTCTCCATTAATCCTTTCATGTACTCTATCGTGTCTCCAAGAATTGATGTTCTGTCCATCTTCAACCATTCCAATTTAAATTTTAAAATAAAAATTTATATATTTCAATTATTAAAAATAACTGTTAATCAATAATATAATATATAAAAAGTAATAATTATTTAGTCAAATAATAATGGGTAAAAATGGTTTTAAATTGTATATAATTATAAAATTGTATTATTATTATAAAAATATAAAATGAAAGTTTGTGATTATATGTAATTTAAATTTACGATAATTTACCTTGCTTATATTGGGTACAATGGATCTTAGCATGGAAAGTCGATCGTTAAGCCGCTTTCGCCTCCTCCTCTCCGCCATTAGATTCTTCGACGGCTGACCTTCCATCTTCTTCCCTCGCCCATTTTTTCTCCTAATGCTGAAAACAGGCGGCGACTCAACTTGGAAACAAGCCTGCAAATCTTCCGCCAATCCAAACGAGTTACAATCTTCCTGCATATGAAACGGCGGCGTATCCTGAAGCGGCGGCGTATCATGAAACGGCGGCGTATCGAACGTGTTTTGCGACGAGTTGGTGATCTGCTGACCGCAGATATTATCGTCGGCAAAGGGAACATCGGAGGAATTAGCCGCCGCTGTCGATAAATCGAAAGAAGAGTAACAGAAATCTCCACCAGCTACTTTCCCGGAAAATTCTTCAGTAGTGAAGAAAGAATTTTGAAGATTAATGGCTTCTAGGTCCGTGTCGAAACCATCAAAACTCAAATTTTTCCAGTCATTGTTGGAGAAGAAGAAGTCTTCGTTGGTTTCTGTAAATGTAAGTGAATTGTCCCATGTATCTCTCCTTAGACCTAGCAGTTCTTCTAAGTAATCCTGCTGGTTCAGCTCCATTTTCTCTCTGTTTTCTTTCTCTTTTTTTTTTTTTTTTTTTTTTTCTAAATCTTTATAATTTGCAGAAAAATGCCTTGAGAAGATAAAGTTAGATGAAGAAGAGGAGTATATATATAGGCCGACCGTGAAGGGGGCTTAAACTGTTCAGTTTCTTTTTCTGAGCTTGAAAGGGTCCGCTATATGATTTATATAATATATTTTTTGTATATATGTAATATTGTATATTAGTTGGATTTTACAATATTGTTGAAAATGTATTGTTATTAGTATAGTATTTTCATTAATCATCAGTATATATATATAAGTAATACCGGAAAATGTTACATCGGTTTTTTTATTTTTTAAATAGAAATCATAATTTATAAATAACAAAATTAATATGATAATATATAATAATTATTTTTAAAATATAAAAAAGTATTTATTTTATAATTAATTTTTAAATAAAAATTTAGTGTAGAGAGGTTAATGGAGTCTGGTTTTGGTTGAGCCTCTATTTCTCAAAGGTGGTGAGATTTGATGTCTTTTTCACCGAAATCTTTTGCAATCAAACAAAATAACAAAACATAAAAATTTATTGGCATTACTCTCCAAAACTTTGACCCACAGGTATGTACACACACATATATAAATATGCCTGAACTCAAAAGATGAAGACCTGTCAGATGTGTGTCTTATAATTTTACTTATTATTTTTTTAATATATTTTAATAACTATATTACAATACAATTAACTTTCAAACAGTTATACATAAAAACTACAACATAATAAAAAAAAAATGAAAATAGTAATTTGTAACATTTTGAACCATAATAATATTGATGGGTACGGATGTTAACACAATATTTTTAACTATTAAAATATAAAAATATTAAATATACAACAGAATTACACTTTAATACACATTTTATGACAGAATAATTATTCATTTACAAATAATTTAGACATCTAAATTAATTTACAATATTTAAATAAAAGTTAATAAAGTTTTTATTCACCATATTCTATTGATCTTGAACTTGTTCATCATCTCTTTTAACCTGGATGAGGGTGAATTGGGATGAGTTTCACAAGTTCAGTAAAAAAAAAAATTTATAACGGAGATTTACATGCATATATTCACGCAATATATAAAATATAATAATTTTTATTATCAAAGAAAATATTAAACAAGCATCACAATCAAAATACACAACAAACAAATCATCACACGAAACATATTCTAATTCTTACTCTCATAACATAATTCTTGTTCTCATTTCAAATCATACTTACACTCGAACTATCATAATACACTTAGAATATCATATCTAAAGTTTCATCGCGCGATACTATTTATGTCATCATTAAGGAGAGGCAAAATAGATCCTCCCATTGTATGGATAACACACACACACAAATCTTACAATGACCACAACAGGTACGTTTACTAGGTGACTCACGCTCACAAACACTTATCCACGCCTGAACTAGATTTCAAACTCTATCCATGTGCATGTTCACCATACCTACTAAACTTCAACCACACACACACCTTCCCCTCCTTGATTCAGACTAAATGAGTAGGTATTTAGGGTCCTTACACTTTACACTATTTCTAAATCTCTCTCATTTCTAATTCACTTATTTTTACCTAAGATCTTAATTTTTATACATAATTAAACACAAAAACACACACACAAAATACACAATATCATCACACATATTAAAATTATACATTTCAAAACACTTTTTGAATCATCATGTACCAAATCACACAGCAAACATAGGATACTCATATTCCTCGCACAATTGTACTAGATCACACAACAAGTACAATGCACTGTACATCTATATCAGATCACACAGGCAGTGCGGTGTACTCAATTTCATTTCATTAGATTAGTTTCTAAAGGCTGTTTTACTATTTGTGAGTTTAAACGGGATGATGTTTTATTTAGATTTTCTTAAAAATAGTTAGTATAGTTAGAAGTATTATTTTATCTAAAGCCATATCAATCCTTAAGTTTCAGGTGCCTAATTTAATTCATTAATTTTTTAACTTTTAATAATTAAAGTGTGACTGGTTAAAATAGGTCTAGAGAGTTACGGAATTGATGATTATTTTTTAATATGACTAGGAATTATTTTAATAGCATATTCAATCATCAGTTTTGTTACGAGCAGTTACGTTTAATTCTAATTCTCGCAAGTACACTCCAAATTTTCAAGAATTTCAAGAGACTGCTCTTAAGTATGACGTTAAGATACGAGTCACTAGTTTATCACACCATCAATTTACTCTTTTTGGTTTGAAGAAAAAAATCATCTGGTGTGGTGATGATGGTTCATCACGCTTCCGTTGTGCTATTTTGGTAGGAAACACATTGAAAATTTGTTGAATAGCTGGATGTGAGCACAACTCCTACAACTATACCCCTCACCTAGGAAATTTTCCTAAGAGTATTAGAACTCTTAGAAATGAGAATTCTAGTTAGGCATTTTTTGATTTTAGTTCCTAGGATGACAGTTTAATTTATAAGAATATGGTTATTTATTTCCTTAGGATTCGAGACCACTATTGGAGTATCTAAACATAGTTGGAAAAGAATTTTAGAATAGTGAGGGTATTTGTTTCCTTAGAGGGATGCAACGAGAATTCTTAGAAAAATTTAAATCGTCATTTAGTTCCTATCAAGTTTAGAATTTGTTAGGTGGAGTATATCTATTTGAGGGCTTTTCTCATTTTGATAATTTCTTCATATTGGAAAATTTTTTCACTCGATGGATTTTTTTTCCACCTAAGAAATTTCTCTTATTTAAGAAATGTTGCTCTTATTCGGAAAACCTCCCTGCCAGAATTTTTTCCTTCTTTCTTTTTTAACTAAGGAATCTTCCTGCTATGTGAGAAAATTCATCACACTAGGGAATTTTCTTCCCTCTAAGGGATTTTGGTAATTTGGGAAACTTCTATTGAAGGGACTTCTAGTGCCATTTTGGGGGCTTTCACCTAGATGAGAAGTTTTCTCTCAGTTGAAGCATTGGTTCCAAATGGAAAAGTGTTTCTTGCTCTTGGGAAATTTTCTCTCAGTTGAGAGATTTCTCCCCCCAATTAGGAACTACTTTCTTATCTTAAAGGAAATCACATACTTTTTTCTAAGAATTTTGTTACAGTCACCTGGCTTTACAGGTTCAATAGGTCAATAAAAAGTTAAGACTCTGATGGTTTTCCTTAATACTTGTGAAGTTCGAAGATGGCAGTTGGTTATTATCGTCATCCGCTAATTTCATGTTGAACCCTGATTTGTGGAGTCTTAAGTTTACCAGAAAGTAACTTATGTGGTTACTATCGCTAGGTTTGTGGAATGTTATTATCTTATTTTTCATGTTGACAAATATTTTAGAGAAGGTCCAAAGATCTCTTAGGTGTCATTCTCCTAAATTCTGTTGGTCCTGCATCTCCTAAAGTTCCTATACCTCATGTCACAAAGGCTGGTTCTGAAGAACGTGTGTTCTGATACTACCTATAACATCCCGAACTCTAATATCGGTGGGTACATATCTTAGCACAACATTTTCAGCTAGTAGAACAGATAAATATTAAATATGTAGCAGAACTACACTTTAATACACATCCTTGTAACTGGATAATTATTTGTTTACAAATAATTGAGGCATTTAAATTAATTTATAATATTAAAATAAAAACTAATAAAATTTTCTTCATTATCTTTCTTTGATCCTTGACTTCTTCTAACCTAGATGGGGTGAATTGGGGTACGTTTTACGAGCTTAGTAAGAAAAAGAATTCTATAATGAGGACTTACGTACATATATTCACACAATATGTAAAATATAATAATATTTATAACAAAAAAATGTCAAACAAAGTATCTCAATTAAAATACACAATAAGAGAAATCATCACACGAAACATATTTTAATCCTCACCATTTTAACCTAATTTTTGTTCTCATTTCAAATCACACTTATACTCAAAATATCACAATCTAAGATTTCATCGCGAAATACTGTTTATATCATCATCGATGAGAGATGAAATGGATCCTGTCATTGCATAGATAGCACACACAAAATCTCACATTGACCATAACAGTTACGTATGCTAGGTGACCCACACTCGCAAACACCTATCCACGTTTTATTAGGTTTCAAACTATATCCATATACAGGTTCACCATATCCGCTGAACGTTTGCCAAACACACATACTCCCCTCCGCGATTCAGACTAAACGAGTAGGTATCCAAGTTCCTTACACTCTGTACTATTTTTAAATCTCTCTCATTTTCAATTCACTTATTTCATACTTAAGATCTTAATTTTTATGCATAATTAAATACAAATACACACATAAAATATAGAATATCCTCACGCACATCAGAGCTATACATTTCAAACTCTTTTTTGAATCATCCTGTATCAGATCACACAACAAGCACAAGATACTCAGATTCTTCGCGCAAATGTACTAGATCACAAAGTAAGTACAATGCACCGTACATCTGCACCAGATCACCTGTATATATATAAATAATTAAAACCAAGAGGAAAATATATATATATATGTAATGAAGGAGCAGAGAAAAAAAAGAAAGAAAAAAAAAGAGAAGAAAAAGTGAGGAGAGATAGATGCGACAGTGAGAGGAGAAAAAGGGTTAAGCGGCATCGAGAGACAAGAGAGAAGGGTGGCGCGGTATTGCGCGACACTACAACCAAAAGAGAAAAAAAGACGAGAGCAATGGCCATCAGTTAGAGAGAGAAAAAGAAGAGAGAGAGAAGAGACGCGGTGGGTAGAGAGAGAAGAAAGAAGAAAGAAGAATAAGAAGAAGAAAAAAGGAAAAAAAAAAGAAGAAGAAGAAGAAGAAAAGAAAAAGAAAGAAGAAAGAAAAAAAAAAGAGAATAAGAGGAGTTGTGTGAAAGGAGGAAGAAGAAGAAAAAAAAAAAAGAGGATCCATGAGAAAAGAGGAAGAAGAAGAGAAAAAAAAGGAAAAAAAATGAAAGAAAAAAAAGAAAAAAAAAGAGGAGAAAAAAAAAAAGAAAAAAGAAATAAAATGAAGGAAGAAAAAATAGAAGTGTGGCAACCAATATGACGTTGGTGCGCCGCATGCGACAACGCACGCTGATTCGATCATCAGCGCCTAACATTTTCAGTGACATGCGTGTAATGGCGTGTGGTGATGCTAGCGATTAGGCCGCATGTTCGAAGATAAAATTCGTTTCTAATTTCATGTAATATAGTTTTTAAAATTATTCATAATTTAATTTATGTATTTTCTATTATAAATAATAAAAACTACCCAAACAGTGTTTGAATTTTCGAAAGGACTGTAAATCGAGATAGAAAGAATTTTCAAAACTTTTCTGATCACACCATAGGTAAGAATTATATGTATTCCGTACAGAGACATAAATTATATATTTATGTAAATGTGTATATCTATAGTGCATTATATATGAATGTTTAAATGTATGCGTAATGTAATATAAATAAATTAGTATATTTAATTTGTATTTGTGTGTGTTTATATATTGTATATATAGATATATTATTAAGCATATGTGTGTGTGTGTATATATATATATATATATAAATATACGATGAATGAGATAAAAATTGATAAGAATAGAGCTGATAAGCACAAATGCGTAAATATATATATCTAGTATGTTATGTGCGATTGTGTATACGTGTTTAAGTATGAATGTGTGTGTATATATTGGTAGAAATTGTGTATGTGTGAATATAAATATATATTATGTGTAAGACATTTAGTGATGATACATGTTTGTATTATAATATGTGTGTATATTAAAATATGTGTACATATGTTATGCATGTGAAATGTATAACCAGTGTGTGTGCGTGTGAAATTTGGGTACATTGCACCAGCTTTGTGATTTGGTGCAGATGTACAACATATTATACTTGCTGTGTGATCTGGTACAGTTGCGCAAGGAATCTGAGTGTCCTATGCTTAATGTGTGATTTGGTACAAGATGATTCAGAAAGTGGTTTGAAATGTATAGCTTTAATGTGCGTGATAATATCATGTATTTTATGTGTATGTTTGTGTTTAATTATGCATAAAAATTAAGATCTTAAGTATTAAATAAGTGAATTAAAAATGAGAGAGATTTGGAAAGATTATAGAGTATAAAGACCTTAGATACCTACTCATTTGGTCTGAATCGAGGAGGAGAGTGACGTTAGGTATGGTGAACCTGCACATGGACAGAGTTTGAAATCTAGTTCATACGTGGATAGGTGTTTGCGAGTGCAGGTCACCTAACAAAACGTACTACTGTGGCCAATGTGTGAGTTTGTATGTGTGATATGCATGCGATGGGGAGATTCATTTCGTTTCTCCTCGATGACGATATAAACGGCATCACGCGATGAAACATTAGATTGTGATATTTCGAGTGTAAGTGTGATTTGAAATGAGAACAAAAATTAGTTTAAAAGAGTGATGATTAGAATATGTTTCGTATGATGATTTGTTTTGTTGTGTATTTTAATTGAGATGTTTTCTTTGATATTTTCTTGATTATAAATATTATTATATTTTACATATTGTGTGAATGTATGTACATAAGTTTCTATTATAGAATCATTTTTCTTACTGAGCTCGTGAAGCTCGCCCTAATTCACCCTCATCCAGGTAAGAGGAAGTCAAAGATCAAAGAAAGATGACGAAGAAAACTTTATTAATTTTTATTTGAATATTATAAATTAATTTAAATGTCTCAATTATTTGTAAATAAATAATTATTCACTTATAAGAAATGTGTATTAAAGTGTTGTTCTGCTGTATATTTAATATTTATGTATTCCATTAGTTAGAAATGTTGTGCTAACATCCGTACCCAATGATGTTTGAGTTCCAGATGTTATATAACCATTCAATTACGAAACATAAATTTACATTTTTTAAATGTATTTATTAATTAATTTGTTTAATAATTAATATTTGTTTATAAGAATTTTACTATTATATAGAAATTTGATAAGTATTGAATATAATTTATATAAATTTGTGACTTTTTTTTATTGTAATTTATCTACTCAGAGTTTGGTTAATTGGTTAAAAATCCATTTCGAACAATTCATATCATTATCTAATTTTCTTCTCTTCTCATTTGATTTTGCTGTGATTAAATTGCAACAATTATGATAAATATTTTGTTTTAAAGTATCTCATTCTTACTTACTAATAATGAATTATTGATAATTAATACTTGCTTATATAGATTAATTATCATATAACAGTTACTAAATAACTTATTAGTATTTGAATCATGAATGACAACCAGTTTTGGCTTATCAATGTGTTGTTATTTGCTGATTCAGGAATCGTGTATAGATCAATATTCATTGGGTCATTTTTAACGGCTGTCTTGGCTGTTCTAGTTCACGACTATTGGCTTTGTTTACACACACACACACACACACATATATATATATATATGTCAAAGTTATATTATTATGTCCTCCAAACAGTGTTTTAAAAAAGGGTCGGCCTATATATTTAATTTAATTAACATATTAATTATTCATATATATACATAAGACGTATTGAAAGGGTTATGAGGAGACAAAAGCATAGTCCAGAAAATGAAGGTAACTTTTTGACTTTATTCACACTTAAAGTTTTCATACATAGACATTTGAATTGTTCGCATTTACTTGCATATGTCACATGTACAAACTATATTATGCATTTACTTGCACATATGTAGCATATACAATATATATTACTTAATTGTATGGATAGATCTACCATACGATTATAGATATATATATATACGTTATATGCATATACTCGTATATGTTTACAATATATATGTGCATATGTATGTGGGGGCAGATTCGGAAGCAGAACTGATGTATGAGTAGAGAATAACGGAAGAAGAAAAAGAAATGTATATATTAACGGATCATAGAAGAAATTAACAAAACGCAGTGCATATATATATATATATATAGGTATATTGAATAAAACCAAAGAAAAGTATAATACGAAACATTTATTACCATATACCATAACATATATATGTGTCAGCATTGTATACCCAAACACCATTAGATTATTAATTTGGTATTCGTATTATTGTTAATTATATATACTAATACATATTTACTTAATCATCTAATTATTAGTCTTAAAACAATTAATAGATTTATGGCTATAATTATTAGCTTTAAAGTTCAACTATATATAGAACCTACCTGACAGTATTATCTGTGTCTATATATATTTATATATATTCGTACTTAATATATTTATTTATAACTATATACACAATCACGAAAATGAATAATTGGAAATTGATATATAATTAATGTGCATTCCGCACTAGACGACAAAATTATTTTTATTTTTTTTCTGAATTTTAAGTTAATATTTTGTTTGATAAAAAATTAAGCTATCATATATATATATATATATATATATATGTAATATATAATTATTAGGGCATAACGTTTATGGCATATAATCCTAAATCTTATGGAGAATCTAATCCTGCACGTACGCGCATAGTTATGTTAATTAATTCAAAGTTTCATGAATTTATTTTATTTTCAAATATCACATCTAAACAAAACACATATACACAATACATATACACTTCAACTTTGAAAAAAAGCAACTAAATTAATATACATATATATAGGTTATAGTTAATAGAATTATTATAAAAAAAAAAAAAAAAAAAAGTAGTAGAAATTAACGATAGAGGATTACTAGACATTGATGTTCAATTTTCTTGTCAACATTGACCACTTTTAAGATGAATTTGGGTGACATCAAGAACCCTCTTGTATGATTGTGGTTATAATATATATATATATATATGTATGTATGTATGCATACGTGTATATAAGTTATGATAGTATTTATTTATTTTCAAATTTATATAATTAAAATTGTTATATTATTTAAGACTATTATGTATTTCTCTTGGTTTTAGCGACCAATGTGAATCTAATTTCAAGTTACCCACGTCAAAATCACCGGAGATACTTTCGTAACATGTTCAACATTTGTGTAATTTGTAATTCATTTAAACTTTTATATTAATTTTTATTAAGGTAAATAAATTTTGTTAAAAACTAAAAAGATTAACAACAAAAAAATTTGATGAAATTAATTTTAAAATTAAAAATTTAAAATGATGGGACAGATCATTCCAAAAGGCAGCGAAGAAAGCGTCAATAATTACTCTCCGCGCAAGTTTTTTTTCTCGCAAAAACAAAAAAAAAAAAAAGAGCACGTGAATCCTCGCATCTCCACGTGGCACCTGTCTAGATTTCCACGTTTTCAAAGTTGCAGGATGTGTATATTAAAGAAAAATTTTAGGCACTGACCAATGAACTGAAAGCAGGTTAATTTCTTTGTCCTGCATGCGGACCAAAAGAAAAACGGCTAGTCGTTGCTCAAAACATTAATTAAGGAAAACTAATGGTTAATTAATAATTAAATAATCAAGATAATTAATTAATCACTCTTAGTTATTTTTATTTGTTTCTTTAGCCGACATGTGTTGCATCCGTGGTAACTTTTGGAATATGCGTCCCAGTTTGTGAATTTAAAAAAAATAAAAAAAAATTAAGCTTTTAATTAATTAAGAATTATTATGCTTTTAATTAATGGCTAAATAATAGTACTTGAAAATTTATTATAAACTTATTTTTAACATTTTTACGTCACATTTTGTTCCTAATTTTTTTTAGTTATTTTAAAAAATTAAAATAATTACATCATATTTTAATATTTTAAAAGATTAATAATAATAAAAATATATTTTATATTGTTATTGTGCTCATAAATTTAATTTAATTAAATATTTTCTTTAATTTAAGTTTTTATTTTCAGCGAAGCAATAGTTAATTGTTAAGACAAAAATATTAATCATTAATGATATGGTTGATTACTGCAACGCCACTTTATATATGTAACTTGCACTAACTGGTCAAACAAATGATTTTTTGACTACTTTTCTACTTGATATTGAACTTTCTATCATTCGGTATACGAGACTATTGCAATGAATATTAGGGATAATTTATTTAAATAATTTTTTAAAATACAAAATTCTACTGAAATATTTAAAAAAAAAAAAAAAAGTAATGAAACCAATTAAAGCATAAATGTACTTATCGTTTTTTTTTTTTTGAACCGGACCCACGAGTTCGAGTTTAATTTTGTTCTCAAATGCAGAAAATTACTTGATGTTTCAGTCAGAAATTTTTATTACATTCAATTTCATTATCAGCAATGCTTGGATCATTGAACTATTTTTTGAGAAAGCAAAGCTTACATGGATGCTATTCAAGCAAAAACAAAAGTCATGTAGCCAGCCACCTAAACAGGTATGTGGTTTATTAGAAAAATTTTGAGAGTTTGAATAATTCAAACATAAATATGTGATTTAATTAGAAATATAATAGCAAAATCCTAGCTAGGATGGTAGCTAATTAATCAATTACGACTTTCACAAGTACCTAACTATAATTTATTTCTACCACATATCAATTTAAATAAAATGCCAACAAATTATCTATATGCTAATTGCATGGCTCCTATATATGACAAATTAGTTTGGAATTTAAACTATGTTAAATCAAATATTAAATAAATTGTATATGTTAGTAGTACGTCCTAATTATTAATTTTTTAATGCAACAAAAAAAAAAACTTATTTTATCAAACTAAATCATAAAAATTGATTAACCATGATCGCCAATTGCCAACAACGTTAACAAATCCCTACCTTCCATCAGCAATATATATATATATATATATATATGTATATTATCAACTATGTGGGTAAAAAAAAATATTACTTTCACGTTTATTTACGAGAGTATTATCTACTTTTTTTTTATTGAAAAATTGTTGATATATATATATATATATATATATATAAATGATATTGACAGACCCACGAGAAACACAAGGAAGCAAATTAAAGGTTGGAAAGGAAAGAAAGATGGTGAGTGAGAAAACCACGGGCGGTTTCTCCCCACCGCCCCGACACTAAGCGGTTTCCCAAAAGCGGTTTTCTTCTCTGTTGCAGAAAAAAACAGCTTGTGACAGCCCACAATATCCCGTTTCTGGTGGTGGTGTTTGAATTAGGTCATGTTGAAAACCGCTTTTTATCTTTTTATTATCATTAATTTTTGTTTTCTTCTCTCTTTTGTTTTCTAATACGTCCCCTTGGCCAATGTAGGCTTAGTCCATTGCCTAAGAGAAAAATCATTCTCTTAATTTCACTTCATTATTTGAATCCGATTATTCTCGGTTTCGGGTCACTAGAATTAAATTATTTCTCAAGCTATTTTCAAATTTTAACTTAAATGGATTTGAGTTTCAAATATTACAATTTGTGTGGGCATTCAATTATTATCATGTTTGAATTTTAAAAAAATAAAATTTATACAAATTTAAATTAAAATAATAAAGCAAGCTTTTTAATGTTATAATTAGGGTTGATCTTTTTTTTTTTTGGAAGAAAACGAGTGGATATATGTATATATATAGGCCCCATAAATCTCAGCCATTCATCAAAAGATGTGTTACAAAATCTATCAACTCCATATCTACGAGTCTATGACGTGACACAAATTATAACTAGAACCTGTTCAAAAAGATCAAAATTATATATATATATATATATATATGACTACCGTGCAAGCCACAAATTATAATAGAAGCTATATATATATATATATATATATATATATAACATGCATAAAATTTAAAACCTTACCGGGTAAAGGCCAGAAGTGTCCCCCTGTTTTTACTTACAATTGTTTTTAAATTTTATCTGGCGTACTCGGTCAAATATATATATGTATATCACTACACGTGGATGATACAGACAAATCACAAATTGGCAGACATATGCACACAATTACTTAAAAAAGTATATATATATATATATACACGCGTATGTATATATATATACTTTTGGAAACCAAGAAAAAGGATTGTTTTGAATCAAAATTTGGCCACTCCATACTCGATATCAGTACTATAACATGCATAAAATTAATAACGTAAGCACTATATTGCTGCTTCTATATACATTGTACGTCACATATACAGGTATGTGTGTATATATGTATGTTTACTTAATTAAATTTGTCAGGTTGGTTCCTGAATCCTGACAAATAAGAGTAAAATCAATGAGAATACAAGGTGGGTACGTAGCGTCTCGGTCTTAAATTTCAAACAAATTGGTTTTACTTTACTTGTCATCGAGGGTATATACATATATGTATATAATATTAGATTTTTTTTTGGAGAAATAAGTAGGATTAAGATTAATTAAGGTTAATTAAATATCGTCAGGTGCAATGAATGAAAAAAGGTTGAGAGTCTAATCAAAAATTGATCTTGATGTACTGGAAATTCAAATAGCAAATAAATAAATAAGTAAAATGGGAAACAGTTTTAGATTTTCTTGCTGAATTGATATTATATGTATAGCTGTGAAATTTGTGGATATAATTTACTTAAATCCCACTTGGTGAAAAGAACAAAAATCTTATAATATATATATATATATATATATATAGTATAATGGCAGTATATGTTTGTGCATTCAATAAACGAAAAAATCAATAAAAATTATAGTACAATGAGCAAAATCATATGATCGATGATGAGTGTGTAAGTACATTATTGAATTGCAAGTATAAAATAAACTAGGGTCACGAATTATATACGTACATTATATATAATGAATTATACACATACATATAGTGATAGCCTTTTTTTTTTATTTTAAAAATGATACTTAATTTTAAGAAATTAATTAAGGTATACAAAATAAGTAACTACATGCGGCTGGGATTTGGAATTATTATAAAATTAATTAATTAGGTTTAAAAGGGCAAGTTGATGATAAATCATTCATGCACTAACCTGCCATAATATTGGACTCGTACGATCCCAGATCCTATGGTTGGTTGAGGATCAAATCATCACTTTGACTAGAAACCAATCAAATCTGCCATCAAAATGATCTTGGCCTTATACATGTGTATCGCGTGATCGTCATCATCATCAATCTATATAAGTATTCACACACACACATATATATAGTTCTTGCCATAAAAATATTCAACTCCCATGTTCTAAATTTCCTCAACTAGGGTTTTTGTATCTCCTCTTAGGTACTTATAAAGTCCATATTGCAATTTAAATTAATTCATATAATCTTGCAAATATTGATTTTGATTATTATATAATTATATTCTTAATTAAACAACAGAAACAATGCTTTGTGGTCTTAATTCTATCCCCATATATAATTATACAAAATTATATGTGATCGACAACTAGAACGTACGACTACAATTAAATTGGTTGTCTATGTATTTTATAATAATTAGAATATTATTAGGAGATTTATTAGAGTATAGTTTTGATTAATCATCTATTATATGTATATATGTATACGTATATATATGATTGTTCCACTGTAATATAGCATGGACGCCTAGCCTACAAACATTCAGTATGAACTCATCATTGAAATCTATATATATATATATAATGTTTGCAAAGGATGGATGAATGGGTGCCTTCATGAAAATTTATATTAGATTGTGTTTACGAGTCACACTACAGGAAATCTACCATTTTTTCTATTCAAAGATACAGATAATCTTATATACATATATACAAATACACACACATTAATCTATATTTACAAATAAATACATTAATATGGAATCTTTTCAATGTTCCTAATTCAATAATTATATGTAGAAATTCGGAATTTAAAGAAAAATAAATTTATAAATTTAATACGGAAACGATTAATAGATTTAGAGTTTATATTTTTTACACAATAATTTTGAATGTTTAATAGAATTACGAGAATGTTTATTTTAAAAACCAAATAAAAATTAAAGAAATAAAACGAAAAATGGATAACTAAATATATTAGAACAACCCTTATTAGCACTCGTTACATTCTTAAAAATACTCAAAAAATTCAAAATTAATGTCCAAAACTCATTTTGTCCAATTTTAGGGTTCTGGCACGGCGGTGTTGTCGTGCTCCAGCGCTGACTCCACCGGCTACGACGATGGTTCGCCTTAGTCTAGCTAGTTTTGGCCCATTTTGACTGATTTTGGGCGTATCTCTACAGAAAAATACGTTAAGGGTCTCGATTGGTCAAAAAATCATAAAAAAATCGAACCTACCGACGGGGAACCCTCTAGGTGCGGGAGCTCCGCCGGTCTTCATTCGCAGTTAAGTTTCTTTTTTCGGCTACTTTGCACAGAAAAAGACGGTGAACACAACGATAAAAAAATCACGTGAAACAGGAATCAGAAAGGGGCTTATTGGAGGAGTTTTAAAGTTTTAGCTGTGGCTGCTCTACCGGACTTTACTCGTAATTTTTGGCTCACCCATCATTCCTCTTACTCTGATTTGGCCAAATAAGTAATCGGAATCGAATTCTGAGCGAGTAGAGAGAATTTTTACCTTTTTTGGCGATCGACGATTGGCTTTCTTCTCCAGTGTCAGGTTTTTCTTCTCCATCGGGGGCTGACAGTTAGGGTTTAGGTTTTCGTGCGATGCAAAATATTTATAACTATCCCGTATTGATATATACTGTTTATC
>NW_019014515.1:157725-168157 GCF_000150535.2 Carica papaya
GGATAGAGAGAAATGATTACTTATTGACTTGGTAAAACTCATTAGATTTCACCTTGATATTTTTCATAAGAGAATGAACAGCTAGCACCGCTACTGGACGAGTAAAACCTGTAAAAAAAGTTCTAATTTTTATGTATTTTGTGCATATTCGAAACGTTTTATTTTGTTCTGTTAAACTCTAAATTATGAGCTCATATTTTGTATATATAGTTACTGTACATATCATATGAGATGTTAGGTTGTATTATATATATTTTTTTATCCATGAATGTATATATTTTATGAGTTCACTGCATGAAATGGTTTGAGTAGAAATTGCGCCTCATAAGGCGTGACATTGAGAGTTAAGTTAATTTAAGAATTAAATTCATGCATTAAAATGACTAAAATTTTAAGTTTTAAAAATCAAGTATTTTTTTTTTTAATTAAGAGAGCAAACTTTTAAGTGCAATCTAAATAATAATTTTTTACTTTTCATTAAAATTTATAAATAATTATTTCAGTTACACTTCTAATATTCAATCAATTCAAATTTTTTAAATTTATATAACCAAATTAAATATTAAATTTCAAATAAATTCTTCATAAAATTTAAACACACACAAGTATATATATATAAATTTCAAATAAATTCTTCATAAAATTTAAACACACACAAGTATATATATATATATATCCACACACAAATAACTCACCTGTTAGTATTTGAATATTTATTATTTATTTATTTTTTTTTGAAATGTCTTTCATCGTGTATACCACGTTGGCTGAATAATCAAAACCTCAAAACGGCGCACCGTGGATACGTACGTTGACTTACAAAAAAAAAACAAATATTTGCGGACCAGTTCTTTATCTTTTTTATTATTTTAATTATTTAGATAATTTCCTGTCAGAAATACTTTTATTTCATCCATGGTTTCCTCTTAATTTCCTTGGCATTTCGGCTCTTCTATATAAACTCTCTTCTTCAATTCCTTTTCTCCAACATCTCAAAGAAGTTGTCACCTCTGTCACCATCGTCATTATCGTAATCTCCTGCTTGTAAGTTTTCTGAAAATTTTCTGGTTATTTACTCTCATCTTATTGCCATTTTCCTTTTTATATTTCTATCAGTTTGGTTCCATTTTTATAAATTTAAAAATTTACAGTTTTCCAATGTTTATATATCTATTAACTGTAAACTTCTGTTAAATAAAATAAAATTGCTACGTAATGATAATTACAATGAATATATATAATAATAATCCCAACTGCTCCGTTGTTTCCTTCCAAGTTTATTTATTAAAGAGTCGGCACCCGCAGACACACACAGATGTACCTAAATAGCTGCAAGTATATGAACATATATGGTTCGGTGAAAATTATATGCTTGGATTTGGACAAAAATTCAACATCATTTCCATATATATACATACATATGGCTCTTATGTATAATTAACGAGAAGAAAAAATGGCTGCAAATTTTAAAGGGTAATTATATATATTTGTAAAAGGAAGTGAGAGAGCTTAGTCTGTCTGAACTATGACGTTGTTCGGCATTTAATGGTGGAGAGATGCTAATCAATATACTTTTGTCTGCAAAACCAAAATAGAAAAACTACTTGTAGCGGGCGTGGCATATTCTTACTTTTGAATATGGGAAATTCCAAATTATGTATATTATATATATATGTATGTATATGTGTGTATACATACCCCTTGTATATAAATATTGTACTTACCCATCTAGAGTATAATTTGTAGAGATGGATCATACAAGTGCTACAATATTTTTCAATCCATTAGAGCAGCGCAAAATTCTTCACCTGGTAATTAATCCCAATCCTGCTCTAGTTCACTAATTTCATTTATAAACATTATAATACTTACACTCTCAAAAGTCACAAAATTACATTATATACATGTATATATGTTTATATGATATTATATTATATTTATATATTATGCAGTTGAGGCATGCTCAAGGGATTCACAATGTAGAAGCAGAAAAGAGTAAAGAAGCAACACTATCTCCCCAACTCTTGGATGCTCAACTCTCCCCTCTAGGCTGGCAGCAGGTATTATAAAACACATTATTATTCTTTCCTTTTGGGAGAATTATATTCTTCTGGGTTTCAAATCAAATCAAGCTTTGTTTTTGTAACAAGTAATTGTGTTTTAACAGGTTGAAAATCTGCGGAAAGAAGTTCGCTCCAATGGACTTTTCGAGAGGGTTGAGTTAGTTGTTACTTCTCCGATGTCAAGGTATTCGATTCATTTGGCTCATTTAAAAAATCTCAAATTTACTAGACTAGTATTAAAGAAAATATCTTTAAGATCGATTAGATAAAAACCTAATTTTTTTGTACAAAAACTAAATCTCGTCAATCTCTATTTGGTTTGCACTTCAGTCTTTTTAATTTCTTTGAATTTGAATATATGTGCCAAAGTATGAAAAACATGAACTTCAGGAGGTGTGTCAACCTAGCTAATCTCATGAATGTTTACCATAATAAAAAAATTATGGTGCAGAACCATCCAAACGGCAATCGGAGTTTTCGGAGAAGAAATTAAAGGAAATCAAGTAGGTGAAAATAAACAAGATTCCCGGGATCATAATTCACTACCAATCATAGCAATCGAGCTTTGTAGAGAACGAATGGTAATATATTTTAAATTGATTTTATTTAAAGTCTAGTGGGATCTAAACCTTCAACCTCAAATTGAAGTGAGGATAATTAGAGTTTCATATTGCAGGGCATCAATCCATGTGATAAGAGGAGAAGCATAAGCAATTATCAATCTCTTTTCCCTTTAATCGACTTCTCACAGGCAACTATTTTTAGTCCTAACCCTACTTTTATCAAAGTTTCTTTCATCAATCAATCATCCGATTTGTAATTAGATTTTTACCGAGTCATGGATATGGTTAATCTGTAAAGTTATTTTGTAATTCTCTTTTCAGATAGAAAGTGATGATGATATTTTATGGAAAGCTGACAGTCGAGAAGGTCTGCTAGAAGTTGCAGCCAGGGGAATGAAGCTTATGAAATGGTGATTTTTGCAATTTGTATAGTATTCAAAATTTGCTGATACAAAAATGCTAATTTAAAAATACATATTTAAATAAAGAAACTTATTATAGAATTATTGTTTTTCTAATTAAAATTGCTTATTGATAAATAAATAATAAGCAGTTTTAATAAACAAGTAGATTATTTCAAATTTATAGCCTATATATTTATAAAAAAATGAATTCATTGAGGAAATTTTATAGAAATATTTCTAATTTTAGTTGAGAAAAATTTTGTAGGTTGCGGACAAGAAAAGAGAAGGAAATTGCAATTGTGAGCCATGGGATATTCTTGCAGCAGACTTTACTTGCATTTAAAAATGAATTTGATGAATTGTGCCAGCGGTGAGTCTCCAGTTAACTCTCTTTTTCCCCCCACTGCGTGGTGATTTCACGTTTTTTCTTTCACCACTGAAAATTAACAGAGGGGGTAAAAAATTTGTGGTAATTTTTACATACCATAAATTTGACTTTGCGGTCAACAAAATCGACGGATAATTTTCAATCATGCGCCCGCACACGCCTTTTTAGTTGTTGTGTTTTGACTTGTTTGATGTGTATTTTGTAGATTTGGCAACTGCGAACTCCGGTCGGTGACCATAACCGATCAAGGGTGAGAAACTGACATTTCAATAAGTTTTCATTTCAGTTGTGTATGAACAGATAAACTTTCTTTATTAAATTTATATAATTTTCTACGTAACAATAAAAAACAAATATTATAATTTGAATTATAAACATAATAAATAAATATAAGTAATTTGCCATCACGCAAATTTAAAGTCTTTTTTTTTTTTTTTAATTAAAAAAAGCAAAGTTTGCTTGGAACTTGACGATTTAACAAAAATTATATATTCTTTGAACTAAACTTAATTTCAAGTTATTAATACTGCCATTGTGCTTCTATTTTTATTTTTTTATTTTTGAATTAAATAATAACATAAAAACATTTTTCTAATCTATAAGGTATTAAAGCACTTAAAATTACTTCTCTACTTCAAGCACAGTCACATTCCTAAGCAAATTATCTTGCATCTACGAAGACAATTCTTATTCTGATGTTATATATATGCAGTGCGATTGCGAAAATTCCTCGTGGACTTACTCTGCAAGAAAACACTTTAGAGAAGAAAATTCCTCGTGGACTTGCTCTGCAAGAAAACACTTTAGAGAAGAAAATTCCCACCTGTCGTGAACTAGCTCCAAATGAAAACACTCTAGAGAAGAAAATACCCACCCGTCTTTCCCTCTCCGTACATATCCGGCAACCCTAATTACAAGTCAGATCTCTCTCTCTCTCTCTCTCTCTCTCTCTCTCTCTCTCTGCATACTTTTCTACTTAACATTTCCCCCCTAGTCAATAAATGAGAAAAAGAAAACAAAAGAGTTTTCTTTCAAATCCTGTGACTTACAATCTTAATTTTGATCTGAAACACAATTTTCAATTAAAAGTCCAAACTCCATACTATTTTTCATGACTGCAATAGCAAACAAAAAGTAAGTATATCACCGCGATTTAATTTCCCAACATGTCATCTTAGAATTTTTTTCTTCCAGCGAAAGATTATCTACATTCCAGCAGGCATACCAACCAAGAAACTGAAATCAGACAATTATTTTCCTTTTACCCACTTATTGTGGGATCATTACTCTGCCAAGGACAAAAATTGGTTCAATAGACTGGTGCTTCAAGGGCTCAAGCCAAGAAAGAAAAGATGACTAATAATCTTGTTGGATAACAATATAATGGAACAATATCGAGAACAAATTATATACCATTACCCCTAACATAAAGCACATACCCAATAATGATAGACACGAAAAGGAAGAATACTGCAAGCATAATGTGGAAATTTAACTTCTTCCCAGATTTCCGGCTACTTTCTGCAGCTTCTGCTTGGGTGTTACTCCTGTCTAAGGAAGAACTAGTTGCAGAAAAAAAAGGGAGTACTACATCCCAGAAAGATTTTGTGATCAGTGAGGGGGCTTCTACTTCTAGATCCAAAATTGTTGAAGCATCTGGTAAAGCCACCATGGACATTAACTCAACACAATGATCATTTAGAACCTAGCACAGCATGAAAGATGTAAACACACAAGACTTCATGTTTAGACATTGAAGAAGGAATTCTAATAATCCATCAAATTACTAATAATAATTGAATCATGCAAAATGCTAAGTAAGCCTAAGCCAGATATGCTTAAAATTCAAGATCTCAATTCAGAATTCCTTCTCGATGCTTTGACAGACCCAGCCATAATAAAGAAATTAGATATAAATGTTTTAAAAGTTCCAAGTACACACCTCAAGTGATTCAGATTGTTGTAGATAATCACAGATAAAGATCCCTGCCAACCAAGGAACAAAGACTCTCCGTGGAAATGCAACACTGCATGTTTTTCTGTTTTCAAATGAAATAAAAAATACGATTACCGTTGCTACTGCAAATCATGTTCAAACCAAAGAAACAGGGGTGATAAAACAGGAGATATAAAGGACCAACTGTTTTACAGGTTATGCTAATAAAGTTGCAAAATAGAACAAACATTGAAAATGTGCAGCTATTCTGTTCTCCAAAGCAAAAACGACGGTACACTAAAACCGCAGCTGAATACCTGGATAAGTGCAGGACTAGCTGAGAAGTGGGTTTTGAAGATAATATCTCATCTTTTCCTTTCTCAACACTATAATCAGTTGAAACCAACTCTCCAACTGCCTCGTCACAAATGATATCCAATCTGCTTTGCAAGCTCCTTATGATATCACCCTGAATGTGGGAACTTTATTAGTACTAATTGCACAGAGCAAGATCATCAACTGTAAATACTAAAAGAATAATAATACCAACTTTTCATGAATGTAAAAAGAAAAAAGAAAAAGGAAAAATCACAATTTGATTGTTGGAATGGGATTTTGGGAAAAACTAGTCACAATAATTTGAACTAACATATCGCAAAATTAATGATGATATTTATCAACAAGGTAAATGCGAGACATAAATTCTATGCAACAGATGCTAGCATTGCATGTAATTTAATCCGCAAAAGCATGCTGGGAAGGATGAAGTATGGAACATCTATGGGCCAAGTCTCAGCAGAATCTTTTCATTTGAGTATGCAGTACCTCACAATTTAATGTATCACACTGGAGCAGGGTTTAGAGAGACAGGAAAATTATAGAAATAAAAGATAAATCGAAAGGCAATCACAGGGATTAGTAACAAATGTGTTCAGGGTTGCTACAACCAAAACAATAGATGATAAATCAATGGTTATGCAATATTACATATAGGAAACCAGCCATTCTGTTCTAAAAGATCTCCACATCAAACTAGATGATAAATCAATATCAATTTATATTCGGCAATAATTACAGCCAGAATTGCATTCAACAATACCTTGATCTCAGCAACAGCTTGTGAAACTGGTTCTTTGCTATTCAAATATGCATAAGAGCTCACAGAACTTCTAAACAGGAGAATCCCAGCAACGTCCTTTAGGCTGCAAGCTTTACAAAATATAGTTAAATGTTAGAAACAGTACCTAAGGTTAGAGAATGCACCACAAAATAATTCGATTGAAAAGGGAAAACAAACCTTCTGCACCTCTATCTTTCATGAATGGTAGAAACAATTCAACTTCATGCAAACTATCTGTAGCCCGTGGCTCATTATCAATCACCTGACTTAACAGAAAACAGAGAAACCATTAAAAACCCAATGCTTGTGTTGAACTTTTATTTTTTTTTTCTAGCCCATCACAGGCGAGGGCAAACATCCAGGGCACATGAGGGAGAAAGATGCCAAAGGCAAGATTTTTAACCATTTGAACCAGTTTCCTTCGGTGGTGCTTATATTCAGAAGTCATAACATAAACATGTAGAAGTTCTATGTCAGATTGGCCCCTACCAACTTTCCATCGATCACAGCCCTTGCACCTCTTAGCTCTTTTGCATGAATTGCAATTCCTTGGCGAAGAATTTCACTAAGTGTTTGGTAATTTGATGCACCTCCATTAAGTATAGGCAATCTGAAAAAACATACCTTCACTTGTGAGGCACAACAAGTAAAATATAATATTGCTGCAAGAATTGATCTCTTTAAGGTTTCTCATAATTCAGGCAAAGTAAATTCAGTGAATAATGCACTTATTCCACGTGAAGATACACATTTGAGAGCACATAGAAGATACACACAAAGAAACTAATAGCAAAGCACCCAACACACATGACCATGCACTATTATTAAAGAAAAGTCAAGCACTCTTGCAAACAAGAAAAAGAAAAGGCTCAAAAGAAGATACAAATACAACTGAAAGAAACAAATTACCTAATATCAAAGTTGTAAGTGCACCTAAACCTTTGTAGGGAATTTAAGACCTTTCCCACTTTAAAGTCACTAGGTCGCAGGCTGCTTGAAGTAATATTCGAAGTCAATGCACAACTCCGACATGTCCATCTATGCCGATAAAATGTCCAGTAAGCATGTAGACTGAACTGTATATTTATTGAAAAAAATGAAAATTGTGTATTGCAAACAAGAATTTTAATACCCAATACCTCCTTGGACTATAGCATATGTGAATAAGGAGCCTCTCATCCAAGTCAGTAGTCATAAACGGTGATGCTTCGGCGACCCCCTTTATGGTCTGCCAAAACCCTTCTTTTAAATACCAATAATCTCTATTTCAACACTAAAAGAAACTATAGACAGAACTCTAGATTATAATTCCCTGTTAATGTTGACATTCTTCTAATAGTCCTGACCTGATCATAACTATTAACTTTCAATTTTAAACCAAAGATCAATGGTGGAGCAAACTCAGTTCAAAGATATCAAAAGGTTGATTGAACACAAAATATGCTGCAGTTTCCAGAAAACTTGTACCAAGATCTAACATCATTTACCTGGCAAAGCACCATAGTCGAATTTTTATAAGCATTATCACTAGCCCACACGTAAATGCCAACAACCTTCATGCCACCCAAAAGCATTCTAGATACCTGAAAACGACACCGTTTTAATGGCATTTGGCATTGACATATGCGTATCTCAGATATGAGCAGCACACAAGCAAAATTGAATTGAAAAAGTATATTATTAATCATCAACGAAAATCAACCGCACCTGGCGAGCATGCTCTGCAACCCAATCGCTGTCAATGGCCAAGAAGGAGGAATCGGCAGGCTGCGATTTAGACTTAGAAGCCTTTCTCTTTTCTTTGTTCGTCTCAACGAGAGAGCAGGCGGGCTCTCCTGCATCGTTCTGTGGGGTTGGGATCAAATCGTATACGAAGCCTCGGTCTAAATCAGAGCTAAGCTTCCCTATCACAAGCCCCACCTGTTGATTTTCAACTCAAAAAACAGAAAAAATCATTTCAGGTTCCTCGGATATGAATCAATCAAATCGTAAATATACATGTCCGTGTATAGTGAGAAAGTAAGGACCTGAGCAGGAATCGCTGATTGGGAGATGCGAGTCTCGGCCAAATTGAGTTGAGTTTCCTCTCCTATTACTGTTTTCACCATCGTTTATCACTTCACAGGATTGAATCTTTCTGTTACTGGAAGAATCGAGCTTCTGCTGTTCTGCGAGGATCAAAAGACAGACTGCAGGGGCTAGCCGTCTTGAATCAGACGTTACGCACTTAAACCGGCGCCGTTTCCATGGCTTAAATCAACAACCGTTGTCCATTGTGCAATTTCTAAAATTGGGGAAACCCAAAAGATTGTTAATTTGTCCTGTTAATGAAATTGGGCCCCAGTAACAGTGTGGGCCAGTTTTGAAAATTGTAACTTTTGCCTGAGAATTATTTTTTACCCGAGATAATTATTATAATTAATTAAATTCGTTAACATTTTAGTTTGATGAATTTGTATGCTCATTCAGTAAATAAGAAATTACAAATATTTAATTTAAATAAAATAAATTCCATTTTAAACTATGTGCCATTTTTATTTGAAATAGATAAAAATTTTATTTTATTTTTACTTCTATTGCATGTTACTAAAATTTGAAAAAAAAAGTTGTTAATTAAGAAACAAGGTGACAATTATCATAACTTCAAAAAATAATAATCTAACCATTTCAAAATAATATGTCTTAAATTTTATTAAAATTTAACGGCCACAAGAACCAAAAACAGCCCGTTAAGAATAATTGAGTCCCATATGTAATATCAATTTTATTTTTAGATTTTTTTTTCTTCTAAAAACATATTTTTGGGTTTTTAGTCGTGACGTTTAAAGAACTTGAAAACTAAAGGAACCGTAAGTGTTTAACGATACCCACTAATCAAAGCTTTGATTTAATTAATCAAATACATCTTAATCTGCTTTTGCAAGATGGTTTTACTTTATGAGTGTGTTTAGTTCAAACTTTAGTTACGTTAAATAATATTTTAATTTGAAGTAAATTGTTCATCAAAATATTTCTGCAATTCTTTATCCAAACATATAAAAAAAATATGAATTTCTGATTGCAAAATTAAATACATAAAATAAAATTGATTTAGTTTTATAAATGATGATTAATTTTTATGTATTAAATAATTAATATTCAAAAATTAAATAAAATAAACTAATTTTTTTACGCAAGATAAACATTTTTTAAATGTGGATAAACTAATATTATGTGGTAGTCCACTTAAAGTTCGATTGAATGATTTGCATGATGATTCGTTAATATTGAGTATTGTATTGTAAAGGCTCATAACTTAAATGGAAATAAATTCATAAATTAAATGCGGAAGCGAAATAATTGAATTAAGGTCTATATTCCTTACACAATAATTTAGAATGTCCAATAGGCTTATGAGAATATTCTTTCTAAAAGAACAAACAGAATTTAAAAAAATAAACAAAAAACAAATAATTGAGCATCCTAGAACGACATTCACGAACTTTTGAAGGGAGTTCGGGTGGTGAACTATTCACAACCCTCTTGTTGATCGGGATCTGGATCTTGATCCTCTTGATCTAAAATAGTTAATGAAATGGTGAATTATACTAGCCTAGTAAGAATATCACACTAATCGCATATACGGAAAATTGAAGATTGGTAGAAATCAGAAAAATAACCAATGGAGCCTTTAATTTAATGTAAATTTATTTACTATAAAAAAAGTCATTTATTTCATATTTACGTATCAAGTTTTTTTCAAAAATAACCTATAAATATCCATATCCATACACTTTTTATTTTCACATATAAGATAATAAGAAACGATCACTTTTCATTTTTACTCGCGTACCAGTACCCCTGGGAGCCCATAGGAAGTCCTCCTACTTGTGAATCTAATATCAATTAAACAATTAATTGGTCGTCTCCATATCCCGTCCAATAATGGGCGCCAAACATTCTACCACATTGATACCTC
>NW_019014515.1:174284-189950 GCF_000150535.2 Carica papaya
AATTTAGAATGTCCAATAGGGATCATGAGAATGTCTCTTCTAAAAGAATAAACAAAAACTAAAAAAATAAATGAAAAATAATAACTAAGCATCTTAGGACGACCTTTCACTAGCTTTTGAAGGGAGTCCGAGTGGTGAACTATTCACAACTCTTTTGTTGATTGGGATCTGGTTCTTAGTCCTCTTGATCTGAAATAATTAATGAAATGGTGAGCTACACTAACCCTGTAAGAATATCACACTAATCATAGATACATAAAATTGAAGATTGGTAGAAATCAGAAAAATAACTAATAAAGCCCTTAATTTAATGTAAATTCATTTACTATAAAGAAAGTCATTTATTCCATATTTACGTAATAAGTTTTTCCAAAAATAATCTATGAAGACCCATATCCATACACTTTTTATTTTAACATATAAGATAACAAGAGATGATCACTTTTGATTTTTACCCGCTTACCGGTACTCTTGGGGGTCCATAAGGATGTCCTCCTTCTCGTGAACCCAATATCCAATTAAACAAATAACTGGTCGTCCTCATACCCCGTCTGGTAATAGGAACAAAACATTCCACCACCTCGATACCCCATTCGGTATGAGGGTGAACTATATCTCCCAAACCTTACTAGTAAGGGACTTCCTATCCTCGTCCGACAGAGATAATGTTCACGGTAGGGTTCCCTATGTCTCGAACCCGTCCGCCCTTTCCTGGGTACCCAGTAAGTCTTTTTCATACAGATTTCCATCAGTATAATAATCAACTACATAATATTAATAACTTATTTTATACTCATAGTTCACTTAAATAAACAATATAGTTTAATATAGTCAAATAACCAATAACCGAAATACCAACAAACAATACAGGGGAACTAAATAACCAAATAACCAAAAAGACCCTAAAAACTATCAATTCAGTTACACACCGTATAATAGTAAACAAATATAGACAATATAGGAAAATAAACAGGAAATCAAAAACAATCGTGAACTAACTGATTCCGACTCTACTAGTGATCTGTAATTATTTTTAGAGTTCTCTAATTTTTTTTAAAAACACATAATTATTGATTATTAAATCTCAATTTTTCGTACCAAAGAAAATGATGAGGAATCCTTACCCAGATTAGTATTTTGGGAGATCGCATTGTCTGCTACGCTTCCAAACGAATACCGAGTTTCTAAAATTATTCATGCATAATTCAAAACACTTGTCACATGCCCAAAAATATCATATAAATCCAAAATCGATGTCCAAAACTCATTTCGGCCAATTTTGGAGTTCCAGCATAACGGCAGCGCCATGCTCCAGCACTGACTCCACCGCCTACGGTGGCGGTTCACCTTGGCTTAGTTAATTTTTGCTAATTTTTGGGCAATTTTGGCCGTATCTCTGTAGAAAAATACGTCAGGGGCCTCGGTTGGCCGAAAAATCACAGAAAATTGAACTTACCGGGGGGGACCACCGGGTGCGATAGCTCTGCTGGTTCTCCTTCGTAGCTAAGGTTCTTTATTCGGCCAACCTGCACATAAAAGGTTGGTGAATACAATAATCGAAAATCACATGAAACGAGAATTAGAAAGGTGCTCATCGAATGAGTTTTGGGACTTTGGTCACGACAACTCCACCGGGCTTCTCCCATAGTTTTTGGCTCACCCGTCGTCCTTTTTTCTCTAATTTGGCCATAGGGGTGCTCGAAATCAAATTCTGAGCGGGTTAAAAATTTTTTTATCTTTTTTGGCGGTCGGCAATAGCTCCGGTGCACCGGTAGTCGGCGGTCAGCCTCCTTCTCCAGCATCTGGTTTTTCTTCTCCAGCGGGGGCTAACGGCTAGGGTTTGGATTCCCGTGTGATGCGAGGTACTTATATCCATCCCACTTTGGTCTAGGCCGTTCATCGCGATCGATCTCATCCGTCCGATCACCCCTAAGGAGGAAATAAATTTGGACGGTCCATCGCAATTTAATTTCTACCGTCCGATTGCGCTTAAGGAGAAAATGAATCTAGACCCTCCATCGCGATTTGATCTCGACCGTCCGATTGCGTTTAAAGAATAAATAAATCCAGACCATCTACGTGCGCGGGATCGATCTTAGGCCGTTCGATTGCGGGGCACGCGGATCACCCGCATGGCACCAACATCAGCGTGCCTCGCCACGCAGCGTGCTCTAGTTCATCGGGGTTACTGACTGGACCGTCCTACATGACATAATTTTTTCTATTTGCACTCTGACCCACTGTTTCTAATTTTTCTTTCAAAAACACCCACCGAACCCAAATTTTCACCCTTTTTTTCACAAAAGTATTTTCAATTTCATCCATAACATATTTTTTTTTTCATAAATTCAACAAAAATTAAAATAAATTAATTTAAAATTAAATTTTTTTATATTTTTTGAAATATCAAAATTAATCATGAACCAAATTCTGGACACAGGTATTACAAGTATAGTATGTACAAGGTTCATTAATGTTCAAATTTAACTATATTTGAATGATAATATATTAACCTGGTAGTAGTAACTGTTTTTATTTGAGTTGACAGTATAGTATAGTTGTATATTTGACCAAATTATCTATTTTCTCTCTGCTTTATTGTATATAATAATAAATGAAAAATAAAAAAAATATTAAAAAATATATAGTTTTAAATATAGAGATATATAAATATATATAATTAAATATATATACACATATATAATTAAAATATTATATACATGTATATTTATAATTAAAATATTATATACATGTATTTATATATAATTAAATATATAAATACATATATAAATATATAAATATATATACAATAAAATCGATATAATTAAATACATTATATATAATTAAAATTATAATTACATGAATTTAATTGAATAAATAAATATATGTTTATATATAAAATATAATATATATATATATATATATACACACAACACAATAAAATAAGAAGAAGAAGAAGTGTGCGGCTCGAGGTGTGCTGTTCTTCTTGAATCAGTGTTGGGTAGAAGAAGAAGAAGAAGAAGAGTGAAAAGTGTCGGTTAAAATGATTTAAAAGGAAGGGTAATTTTGTAAATAATAAAAAATATTAAGAGTATAAAGAAAAAAAAAATTATCAAACAATCCTAAAACCACTAAATCGGTGGTTTGAAAAAAAGAGAAAAATCATGGTTTTGACAACTATGGCTCAACCAGCAAAAAAACCATACTATGTGTTAGTGCAAACAAATAGAAAAAAATTATAAAAAAATCATACTATTATTAGGGAACTATCATCCAAGCATGCTTTTAGAGTTTGATTTTAATATTAAAAAAATTAAAGATTAGACAAGTGATAATGACAATTTTTATTTTTGCTAAAAATGTTAATTTAAAATGGGAACACGTAATTTCTTACGTTAACTTGGTGCAATATTTATCTTTAAAAAAATACTTGGTAAATATATATATATATATATAAAAGATAAATTAACATTAAAAGGTAATTAATGAAAAATTAATAATGATAATAATAACAATAATAAGGATACAAGAATTTATTATTATTGTTATTATTATTATAATGTATTCAGCCAATTGTTAATGTTTACAGGCTTATTTATGGTAGAACGTGATTAAGCAGGCTTTTTTTATTGCCTTCTAACAAGAGCTCTATTTGTAATACTCGGCCGCGAAAATTGGTTTGAAATAATCTTTTTTATTTATAAAAATTATATAAATAATTAATGTAATTTTATTTCAATATAAATAATCTCTTTTATGGACGAAATTGAAACTAATTTTAGAAAAAATAGGCGAAAATTTGAATATTAGAGATATTTTTGAAAGAAAAATTAAAAATATGAGGCTAAATCGCAAGAAGAGAAAGTTTGGCCACGTGGAACGGCCTAGTCAGCAACCCCAGCGAACCAGAGCACGTCGCATGGCAGGCAGGCTGACATCGGCTCCATGCGGAAGGGCACGCGGGTGATCCGCGTGCCTGGGCGATCCAACAACCTAGATCGCATCCCACACATGCGAACGACCTAGATGCATTCCTTCTTTATACACGATTAAACGAACGAGATTGATCGCGATGGAATGCTCATATTCATCCACACAATCAGCTTAAACAAAAAATCATCGAACGACCCTCCTCGCTCCACGTGTCCTCGAACGAACAGCCCAGATTGACACAGAATGGGTATTTAAACATCGCATCACAGGAGAATCTAACCCTAGCCACCTAACTCTCGTTGGAAAAGAAGAACCAAATGCTGGAGAAGGAGGCCAATCCTCGGCCACCGCCGCACTGAAGCCACCGCCAATAGCCAAAAAAGATAAAAATTTTCCCTTCCTGCTCGAAATTCGATTTGAGTCTCCCTGTGGCCATATCGAAGCAAAAAGGACAGCGAGTGAGGCAAAAATCGCGAGCAAAGTCCGATGGAGCTGCCATGGCCAAAATCCTAAAACCCCTCCGATGAGCCCTTACTATTTCTCATTTCAAACGATTCTTTGACCATTATATTCACCGTCCCTTTCTATACAGGTTAACAGAAGGAGAAACCCCAGCCGTGAAGGAGAACTGGCAGAGTCGTCATACCTGAAGACCCGTTAAGAGACGTAGTAGATAGTACGACGTTTTGAAACACCGATCCAGGTAAGAATCTCTCACCCTATTTCCTGTTAGGATAAATTGAAACTTAATAATCAATAATGTTGTGCTTTGTGAAAAATTAAAAAAATCCTAAAAATAATTACAGGTCACTAGTGGAGCCGGAACTGTTCAGTTTATATTTGTCTTAGTTTGTCTGTGTTGCTTATTCATTTTCCTATGCTGCCTAAATTGATTAATATTCCGCCATGTGCCTTAATTATTGCTTTTAATTATTTTTTCGTTTATTGACTACCTAATCGTTATTTTATTGATTTGATTGACTAATTGGAAATAAAGACCCTAAGTATGTTTCTTTGTTATTAAGGTATGAAATTGTATTATTTGCACAAATGTTGTTTAATTAATTTGTGAATATGAAATAAGATATTGGTATGTGCTTGGTGGTTATTTGATTGATGGGGATCTTTATGTAAAATGCTTACCGGGTATCTTAGGAAAGGGCGGACGAGTGAACGTTATCTCAGTTGGACGGGGCTGAGAAGTCCCATACCGGAAGGGTTTGGGAGATATGGTTCACCTTCATACTGGACGGGGTATCGAGGCAATGAAATCTTTGGCGCTCATTACCGGACGCGGTATGGGGACAATTGGTTAATTGATAAATTTAGATATTGGGTTCACGCGTATAGAGACTTCCCTATGGACCCCTAAGGGTACTAATAAGCAGGTAAAAAAAGAAAATTATCGTTTCTTGTTCACTTGTGCGTTAAATTGAAAAGTTGTATGGATATTGGTCTTTATAGGTTGATTTTTGGAAAACTCGTAATGGTAAGTATAAAATAAACAGTTTTCTTCATGATAAATGAATTTACTTAAATTAAGGGCTTTATTAGTTGTTTTTCTGATTTTTACTAATATTTAATTTTCTGTATCAGTGATTAGTATGATATTCTTACTATGCTAGTATAACTCACTCTTCTATTAAATATTTTAGATCAAGAAGAGCAAAATCCAGATCCCAATCAGCAAAAAGATTATGAGTAGTTTACTTCCCAAAACCTTTCAAGAGCTAGTGGAGGTTAATACTTAGAACATCTATTTAATTATTTTAAATCATTTATTTGTTTCTCTTTACAATCTGTTGTAGTAAAGACATTTCTGTAGCCCTATTGGGCATTCTAATTTATTGTGTAAGGAATGTAAACCTTAATATTATTGCTTATTTCTATATTTAAAAATACAAATTCATTTATTTTGAGTTTCGGGTCTTTATAGTTGGTATCAGAATTAGGTTTCTCGGAACTATTCCTTACACAAAGACTTAAAAATACCAACTACAAACTATTGTTCAACCCTTCTTTGTAAAATACAGGTACAAAAATATGAGGAGATGAAAGCCCCGACTAAACTGAGTAGCCTGGGAGGTTCACTTTAAGAGGAAGTTGATCGACTCTTTAAGATGCTGGAGAGACTCATCTCTGCCCAGCAGGCTAGGGAGGAAAGGAGAGAGTTGTCTGACCCTCCCCCGCTGCCACAGTTTGAGTCACCCTTGCAGCGAGAAGATCCAAAGCCACTTCGGTACAACCCTGCTCATCCACCGTATCATCCGGCACGCCATTAGGCCAGCCGGTTCATCCCCAGCACAATTCAGTCCCTCTTCCACAGGACCCAGTTCCACCCATGATGGATCTAGGCTACATTAAAAGGTACGAAAAACTAAATCCATCTACCTTTACAAGGACATGCTCCTTCGAAGAGGCAGAGTATTGGTTAGCTGAGACAGAGAAGGTCTTTGCAACTCTTGAAGTGGTTCCTGAACAGAAGGTTGTACTTGCCACCTACATGTTTGTGGGAGATGTAGGTTGCTGGTGGCAGCTCAAGCAGGCCACCCTACCCATTCCAGTCACTTGGGAATAGTTCCTGATGGCCTTCAATGTAGAGTACATCCCAGAGCACCTCTGGCATTTTGAAAGAAATAGAGTTTGCATACCTAGTCTGGGGTGATATGATTGTGTCAAAGTATGCCCAAAAGTTTCTAGAACTGAGCTGGTATTCTCCCGATAGTATGATGGATGAAGGTAGGAAGGCAAGGAAGTTCGAGTGGGGCCTCTGTCCTAAGATCATACAGCAACTATACGTATTTAAGTTCAGCACCTACTCAGTCGTTTTGGCCAAGGCACAGCTAGTGGAGAGGAATCTTTATATCTTCCCTCCAGTAGTGGGGAATCCCAAACCCCCAATCTTATACCACAGACCAGCACCCAATGTACCAGTTCAGCAGAACAAGAGGCTTAGGCCAGTGACTCAAGCTCCTCCTCAGACTCTAGCAACAGAATATGGTAGGACTTGTCAGCATTGTGTCAAGGATCATGGGGACCGACCCTACTATTGTCTGAACAATACCTACCGCATATGTGGAAGTGTCCAACGTTATGCGATAGAGTGTCCATGAAATCAGAATCAAACCAGACCTCTTATCCAGAGCAGAGTCTACAACCTCACCCAAGAGGACGCTGAAGCCAACCCAAACGTGATATAGGGTACGTACACTATCTGGAATCATCTTGCATAAATTTTGATTGTTACTAGTATTTTCTATTTATTTGTCTCACATGCTTTTGCAAAAAACCTGAATGTATTACCTGAGACTTGATTCTGTACTGTTTGTATCTACTTATAGAAGTAGGACACTACTAGGAGAGATTATATACAAAGCTTATATCATAGATATAGTAGATAAAAAACTAAGTGTAGACCTGATAGAGATTGACATGGGGGACTTTGATGTAATTCTAGAAATAAACTAGTTAGCGGTGCATCACACCACTGTAGATTATTCCACAAGAAACTTGTATTCAACCTTTCTAAGGAAGAGTCATTTACAAGTTAATAAAAGTTTTGAATATTATTCCCTCATGACAATTTCCTTATTACATAACATTTTTAACTTAGTTGTCTTCTCTACATAGGCAAACCTAAGAAAAAAGTTTGCATTCAAGAGATCTCGATAGTTCATGATTTTTTGGATGTATTTCCTGATGAAATACCTAGGCTAGCAGTGGACAAAGAAGTTGAGTTCATTATAGATCTTCAGTTTAGTACCCAGCCTATCTCAGTTGTCCCTTACCGCATAAGTCGTGTTAAGATGGAAAAGCTTAGGAAACATATCAATGAATTGCTGGATAGTAGGTTCATCCAACATAATGTGTCTCCTTAGGGTGCTGGAGTCACATTTACAAAGAAAGGAAATGTGACGTTAAGATTATGTATTGACTACAGGGGATTGAACAGAGTCACGATCAAGAATAAGTACTCCCTCCCTAGAATTGATGACCTTTTCGACCAGTTGTAGGGTGCTCAGGTCTTCTCTAAAATAGACTTGTATTCGTGTTACTATCAGGTAAAGATCAGGGCAGATGACATTTCCAAGACAGTCTTCATAACTAGGTATGGACACTATGAGTTCCTGGTCATGCCATTTGAACTAATAAATCCACCAGCCATTTTTATGAACTTGATTAACAAGATTTTCAGACAATTCCTAGATCAGTTCGTCATTATGTTTATCAATGATATCCTTGTCTATTCAAAGAGCAGTAAGGAACACGTTCACCACCTGACTCAGGTTTTGCAGGTTCTTAGGGAAATAAAATTATATGCAAAATTGAGTAAGTATAGGTTTTAGCTCGAGCAGACTACCTTCCTAAGGCACATCATATCTAGGGATGGGTATCAGTGAACTCCAAAAAGTTAAGGCAGTACTTAGTTAAGAGAAATTGATCTCGTTGAGGAGATTCGTAGCTTTCTGAGAATGGCAGGTTATTATTGCAGATTTGTGGAAGGATTTTCTAGTCTAGCTGCTCAATTGACCTGCTTACAAAAAAAAACGTCAAGTTTGAGTTGAACGAGAATTGCGAAATGAGCTTTACAAAACTTAAGAAACGGTTGACTACTGCATCCGTGTTGCCTCTACTGAGTGGGACAAGTTGATACACAGTATATAGTGATGCCTCCTACTTGGGATTGGGTTGTATTTTCATACAACATGGGAAGGTCATTGCCCATGGGTTCAGGCAGTTGAAAAGTCATGAAAAGAATTACCCCACCTACGACTTAGAATTGGCCACCATTATCGGCGCCTTGAATACCTGACGCCACTACTTGTATGGGGAGACTTTTGAGATCTACACAGACCATAAGAACTTAAAGCATATATTCACTCAAAATGATATCAAAATACGTCAGAAGCATTAGATAGAGCTCCTCAAGGACTACGATTGCAAGATTTTGTATCACCCGGGCAATGACAATATGGTAGTCGACGTACTCAGCATAAAAAGTATAGGTATATTAGCTCACTTAATAGTTTCTGAATGCAGGATAATAAGGGCTGCACAACATATACAACTTCAGGACTTAAATAAGGTTACATACTTGGCCCACCTGACTATTCAATCCGAATTGATCCAGAGAATAAAGGAAGCCCACTAACCGATTCCACTATAACAACTCTCAAAAAGGATGCAGAACAGAGAGTAAATCCAGAATTTCGAGTCTCTGCCGATGGGTTGCTCAGATTTTAGAACAGGGTGTGTGTTATAGATGACAGTGAACTGAAAAGAGACATCATGACAGAGGCTCATAACTCAAAATTCGTCATACATTCTGGAAGTACTAAAATATATAAAGTATGCGACTCTAGTTTTAGTGGAGCGGGATGAAAAGAGAGATAATCGATTTTGTCTCCAAGTGTCTGGTACGTTAACAGGTTAAGGCAGAGCATCAATGCCTAGGTGGGCTACTTCAGTCATTACTGATCCTAGAGTGAAAGTGGGAACATATCACAATGGACTTCATGACAGGGTTGTCCAAGGCACTCTTAAGACATGATACTATTTGAGTAATTATCGACCGGCTTACCAAGTCCTCTCACTTATTGGCTATCAAGATGACCGACCCCTTGAATAAGCTAGCAAGAATCTATATCCGAGAGATAGTCAGGTTACATGGAGTTCCAGTGACAGTTGTATCCGGCAAAGACTCCAAGTTCACTTCTCGATTTTTGTCTAGTTTTTAGCAAGCCATGGGAATGAAACTATCCCTTAGTACTGTATTCCTCTCTCAAACCGATGGACAATCAGATAGGATAATTCACACACTGGAGGATATGCTTGAAGCTTGTGTTATAGACTTCGAGGGACATTGGAATGATCGCATACATTTGATAAAGTTTGCCTACAATAACAGCTATCAAGCAAGCAATAGCATGACCCCATATGAAGCATTATATGGTCGACCCTGTAGGTCGCTGATCTGCTGGGAAAAAGTGAGTGATAGAAAATTATTTGTCACAGATCTTATGGATGAGACTACAACTAAGATAGTTAAGATCATGAAGAATATCCAAACAACTCAGAACAGGCAGAAGAGTTATGCAGACACCCATAGGAGGGATTTAAAATTTGAGAAAGGCGATAAAGTATTTCTTAAGGTCACCCTTTTTAAGGGAATCAATAGGTTTGGCAAGAGGGAAAAATTAAATCCCCGATTCATTGTGCCCTTTAAAATTTTATACAGGATTGGTATGTTCGCCTATAGACTAGCACTACCTCCAGAGCTATCCAGAGTCCATAATATGTTTCATGTGTCCATGCTAAGCAAATACAACCTAAACCCCTCACACATCCTGTCCCTTGAGCTCTTTTCACTTCAGGAGGATATATCCTATGAGGAGGTATCGATAAGCATTATGGACCGGAAGAGCAGAGTGTTTTGCAACAGAGAGATTCCTTTTGTCAGTGTCCTATGGCAGAATCACAGGCAAGAAGAGACCACTTGGAAACTAGAATTATACTTCAAAACACAGTACCCCCACTTGTTTAACTAAGAGATAGGGTGACAAATTTAAGGGACCAAATTTTCTTAAGAGGGGGAGAGTTGTAATTTTCAGGCCCAAAAATCAGCTCGGGATAATCTTTTTTTATTTATAAAAATTATAAATATAATTAATATAATTTTATTTCAATATAGTTTTGTTAAATTTTGAGAAAAAAATAGATTAGGGACGAAATTAAAAATAATTTTGGAAAAAAAGAAGTGAAATTTTGAATCTGTAAAGTATTTTTGAAAGAAAAATTAAAAACATGGGGCTAAATCGTAAAAAAAGAAAGTTTGTCCACATGGGATGGCCCAGTCAGCAACCCGAGTGAACCAAAGCACGCCGCGTGGCTGGCTGGCTGACATCGACTCTACGCAGGAGGCCACACGGGCAATCCGTGTGCCTAGGCAATTCGACGGCCCAGATTGCATCCTGCGCACGCGAACGGCCCAGATGTATTTTTTCTTTATATGCGATCGGACAGGCGAGATTAATCGCGATGGACGGTCCAGATTCGTCAATGCAATCAGCCTAAACAGGAAATCATCAAACAACCTTCCTCGCTCCACATGTCCCCGAACTGATGGCCCAGATCGACACGGGATGGGTAGTTAAATATCGCATTACAGGAGAACCTAATCCTAGTCGCCCAGCCCTTGCCAAAGAAGAAGAACCAGATGCTAGAGAATGAGACCAATCCCCGACTGCCGCCACACCGAAGCCACCGTCGACCTCCAAAAAATATAAAATTTTCCCTTCCCACTTGGAATTCAATTACGAGAGTCCTTGTGGCTATATCAGAGCAAAATGGACAACAGATGAGCTGAAAATCATTGGCAAAGTCCGACGGAGCTGCGGTGGCCAAAACCCTAAAACCTCTCTGATGAGCCCGTTCCCATTTCCCGTTTCACACAATTCTTTGACTATTTTGTTCACTGTCCCTTTCTGTTCAAGTTGGCCGAAGGAAAATCGGCGGAACCGCTGCACCCAGAGACCCCCCCAGCCAATAGGTTCGATGTTTGATTTTTTTGGCCAACCGAGACTTTCTAAAGTGTTTATTGGCAGGGATACGTGTAAAACTGGCCAAACTCGACCAGGCCGAGGTGAACCACCGCAGTGTCGGAACCCTAAAATTGGCCAAAAAATGTTTTCAATATCGATTTTAAATTTTTTAGGGTATTTTAAGGTACGTGACAAGTATTTTGATTTTCATAAGAAACATTCAGGAAACTCAGGACCCGCTAGGAGATGTAGTAGATAGTATGACATTTCGAAATACTGATCCGGATAAGAATCTCTCACCTTATTTCCTGTTATGGTAAATTGAGGTTTAATAATCAATAATGCTGTGTTTTATAAAAAATTAAAAAAATCCTAAAAATAATTACGAGTCACTAGTGGAGCCGGAACCTGTCAGTTTATATTATTTTTAATTATTTTCTCGTTTATTAACTGCCTAATCATTATTTTCTTAATCCGATTGACTGATCGAAAATAAAGGCTCTAAGTATGTTTCTTGGTTATTAAGGTATGAAATTATATTGTCTTCATAAATATCGTTTAATTAATCTGTGAATATGAAATGAGATATTGGTATGCGCTTGGCGACTATTTGGTTGATGGGGATCTTTATGTGAAAGGCTTATTAGGTATTCTGGGAAAGGACATATGAGACCCAGTATATAGGGAATCCTACTGTGAACGTTACGTTACGTTACCTCAGTCGAACGGGGGTAGGAAGTCCCATACTGGAAGAGTTTGGGAGATATGGTTCACCCTCATACCAGACGAGGTATCGAAGCGATGGAATCTTTGATGCCCATTACCAGATGCGGTATGAGGACGATCGGTTAATTGATAAATTTGGATATTGGGTTCACGCGTAAAGGGACATCCCTATGGACCCCCAAAGGTACCAGTAAGCAGGTAAAAAAAGAAAATTATCATTTCTTATTCACTTATGCATGAAATTAAAAAGTTGTATGGATATTAGTTTTCACAGGTTGATTTTCAGAAAACTCATAACGATAAGTATGGAACAAGTAGTTTTCTTCATGATAAATGAATTTACTTAAATTAAAGGCTCTATTAGTTATTTTTCTTATTTTTACCAATATTTAGTTTTCGTATCAGTTATTAGTGTGATATTCTTACTGAACTACTGTATCTCACTTTTTTATTAAATATTTCAGATAAAGAGAACCAATATTCAGATCTCTATTAGTAAGAAGGTAGTGAATAGTTTACCTCTCGACCCCTTCAAGAGCTAGTGAATGTTAACTTCTAAGACATCTATCTAATTGTTTTAAATCATTTATTTGCTTCTCTTTACGATCCGCTGTAGTAGTGATATTCTCGTAACACTATTAGATATTATAATTTATTGTGTAAAAAATATAAATCCAAATACTATTGTTTATTTCCGCATTTAAAAATACAAATTTATTTACTTTGAGTTTTTAGTCTTTACACCATTAGATATCATTGATTTCGACTCAATTAGAACTTTACTGATCGCATGCTATATTTTACAAGAAAACAAAAAGATACTTCCTTTTCCTCATTTTTACAAGAGACATGAACCAGCTTAGCTAAAATAGCCAAGTGAAAGC
Source organism: Carica papaya (assembly GCF_000150535.2). The sequence goes on from NW_019014515.1 coordinate 187,369, forward strand.
AAATGCAAAGCTTATTCTGATCCTCTTAATTTTACGTCCATTCACGCAGTGAAGGACAAATGGTCGATTAGTTCGAAAAGAAAGATCAACTAAAAGAGAGAGTGTGTGTGAATATTTACTGACAATCAATTTATTAGTCTCTTCAAACAAATCTGAAAATTCCAAGAAGATACAGCGAGAGAGTTGACCTGATCGATCATTTTGTGCTTGATAATGGTGCTGCGATCGAGCACTTTCATGGCGACACTTTCTCCTGTCTCTGTGTTATGCGCGAACTTTACCTTGGCAAAGGTTCCTTCCCCGATTGTCCTACCTCCCTTCTACTTTCCTACTTTCCTCACCACCTTTTCTCTCTGTCTCTCTGCAACTAATTTGCTTCTTTACTCACCCTCAGCATTTGTCTTATCTCTTTGTGTTTTGAGAGAGATCTTTACCGGCTGTATATCAAACTCAAGCCGTTTCTTGCAAGTTCTTTTGGGTTTTTCTTTTAAAATTTATATACGAGCTCGGAACTCGAATGAGTTTTTCGCAAATTGAGTATGTTAGAACAAAGCGCAGAAACAGAGAGTAACTTTGATTGTTAGGTCAGAAAATGAAAGAAAAAATATAACGCCAATCGTGGAAAATGAACCGAATTTTCTGAGGAAAAAAGAAATGGTCTGGAAGAAGAAAAGAAAAAGAAAGAACAGACTGTGAAAGAAAAACCAAAATGCGGAACACAGAGACAGGAGAAAGTGTTGCCATAAAAGTGCTCGATCGCAGCACCATTATCAAACACAAAACAATCGATCAGGTCACCTGATTCTCCTTAACGGTTTTCACCGTAGTTTTTCACTTCACAGGATTGAATTTTTATGTTATTGGATAAATCGAGCTTCTGCTGCTCTGCGACGCCAAAGAGAAATTGCAGTGACCTAGCCGACTTGAAACATATGTCAGGCACTTGAACGGTGCCGTTTCCATGGCTTAAATAAACTTCTATTGTCCATCATGCAATTTTTAAAATCGGGAAAGCCCAAAAGATCGTTGTTGATGAAATTGTGCCCACGCCCAGTTTGAAAATTGTATTCTGTACCTGGATAATTATGGAGGAATTTGATACTACTGTGTCGACATTTTCTTCACGTTTATTATATCCTAATTTAAATCTTAAATCTTAAATATTTAATATATCAAATTCGTCAATATTTTAGCTTGATGAATTTGTATACTAATTCAATAAATAAGAAATTATAAATATTTAATTTGAATTAAATAAATTTGATTTTAAACTATGACATCATTTTTATTTAAAATAGATTAAAAAAATTTATTTTATTTTTACTTCTATTGCATATAATTAAAAAAAAAATTTAAAAAAATATTAGTTAATTCAGAAATAATGTAAACATTATTATAAGTAACTAATCATTTCAAAATAATATATCTTAAATTTTATTAAAATTTAATGGGCACAAATAAATATCCAAAAACAGCCCATTAAAAAATAATTGAGTCCCACGTGTGAAATCAATTTCATTTTAGTTTTAGTTTTTTTTTTTTTTTTTTTTCTCAAAAAAGGTTATTTTTGGGTTTTTAGTCATGATGTTTAAAGAACTTGAAATTCATTTCATGATGGGAAAAAACTACTTAATTATGAAGTCCACTTCAAATATAACTCAGTATTATATATGTGTATCCCAGCTATGAACGTGTATATGAGCTTGGTCAGGTACATAATTAATTGTGTAATGATACCCACTAATCAAAGCTTCGATTTAATTAATCGAATACATCTTAATCTGCTTTTGCGATAAAAAGTTTTTTTAATTAATCCTCTAATGGTAACCTGCTAGCATTTATTTATTTTTTAATAATTATCTACCGCACAAGTGGACCTTTAATAATTCTCTCATGCTTATAAGGTAATGTTGATTTTTTTTTCCTTTTTAATGAAAAAATGGTGTTTGTCTTTTTTCTTATTTAATTATGCATTTCTTAAAATATTCGTGTTCCTTTTCTTATTATTACCTTGCATAACTTCCTAATTAATTTATACTATTTCATTTAGTTGAATGACAAACTTAATTTGTTATTGTATTTTTTATTTTATAATTTTTAAATTAAATTTAATTTAATAAATTTATTACATATATTAAAAAAATATTTTATAATCTTTATATTTTTTTAATAGAAAAATCATATAAGTTAAAAATTCAAAGTAATTTTATAAGTATTAAAATAATAACAATAAAATATATTAATAGTGATAAAATCATAAATGTTATGAAAAAAATAATGGTATTAGATATAGATAACATTATTCTCGTGATATAGTAAATTTTATTTTATTTTTAATTTTTAATTCATATAAATTTGTATTTAGTAAATCAGTTTATTATTATTTTTTCTTTCTTATTATTATATCCATAAATTATGTGTTCATGCGCTTATATCATACCTATAAAAATAACGTTTAATATAAGTATAACTGCATTTATATCTTAATTTCATGCTTTTAAAATTATTATTATAAAAAAAAAAAAATCATGGAACAATATATATACAAACAAAGTTAACCAGAGAAAAGAATGGATAAGGAT
>NW_019014515.1:227584-246339 GCF_000150535.2 Carica papaya
GCGCCAGGATATCCTTCACTGTATTTGTTGGTCATTACAGAGCCTACAGCTTGCATCACTGAGACTGACGTGAAGTTCTCTGAAGGTATAAGTTCAAGCCCCTACATATAAACCTCAGATCATTAACATGCTTCAGCTCAATAGAATCCACCACGTACAAATGATTAAAGAAGGGTAAATTTACATAACTATTAGTCAGATTATAAATCAAAAACAATTTACAGTAAGAAATAAATTTGGTAGCGATTATGTACATATCATACTTTCCATTGCCTTGCTTTCTCGAGTTCGATAATGTCGGCGATTTCAGGATCGATTTCCTCGAGTGGAGCATTCAGTTGCTTTATCCACTGATGCAAAAAAGTGAAAAAAAAAAAAATTGCTTGTCTTCGCATTGATTAATTACAAAGCTAACTCGTGGATCTAATACAGCAAGAAAAAAAAGTTCGTTCAATTTAAGCTTTGATTCAGAATCAAATAAAAAAATTTGCTTACAGTGGCACGAGCTTTCTCTTTCTCCTGTATGGCTTCGTTTGGCAAGGAGGACTGCGCATGCAGATCAAATACGAAACCGGATAGATTTCAATACGAAATCCGAAACAAACTAATACCGCGTGATTAAAACACACACACACACACATATATACGTTCAGCAGATCAAGAGAATGACCATGAAATATAAAGAACCGCCATTAAAGAAAGGTGAAATTGGCTTGATAGAAGAGGATAGTCTGCGAAGAGCCAGTGCCATTCCTGCGTTTGCCTTCTTTCTTTCTGCGCAAGAATTTTTCTTCTTTGCTTTGGATTTCAGTTGCAAGCGGCTCCCTCAGGCCTTCAGCAAGTGGGTTGGTGGAACTGCGAGGCGTGTCTTCTGCTCTTTATTTAAATCTAAAAAAATGGTTGTTCGTGGGGGCAACGTCAGTTGTCAGACGGGACATCACCAATAAACGACTGCGTTTCTGAGAATGGCTTAGATTGCCCGATAACGACGATTGACGAACCCTCAAGCATGATTCTGCTGCAATATTCCAACGGCAGCGTTTTGTGGGGGCTTTCAAAACGACAGCGTTTTGGTGTCAGACCGTAATGCAACAACAACGTTTTCTTTCGGGCTTATACGTTAAAAAATGGGCCCATATTGGAAACAAGGTTCAAATTCTTTCAGCCCTATACTTCAACATTCGCGCGTGTGTGACACTAATTTAAAAATAGGAATTGTTCGCAGACGGCAATGTGAGCCCGACAGATATATGCTGGCCTATGACGGGATAGTTTTCGTTTTTACCTATTTAAATATTTAGAAATTTAAATAATTATTTATTGGCAAAGTTTGTTATTTTTCAATAAAAAGTTAATAGATTTAAATTGAAATTTATATTTTAGTATATTTTTATTAATATGTTATATATAATTTGTACTTGTATATTATCTAATTAATAAAATATACTTAATTCCACTCAAAAGTTTAGAATCCGGAATCTTAAGCTGGAATACAGAATCCAGCCAGGTGGAAAAACCTTAAAAAAATTCCAAGTAGTTTCTCGTACAAAATGTACCGTATAAAGACCCACCATCGTTTCATACCACATGCTTCCCTATTAAGCCCTTATTATCTCTAATCTTTTTCTCTTAGTTTATGGTAACCATGGAAATAGAAGCACCAATAAGCAAAAAAATCACAGAAGAAACCGTAACGGAGGAAGACGACGACGAGCAATCTCCAATAGAGCAAGTCCGTTTAACTGTTCCGGTAACCGATGACCCGGCACTCCCGGTATGGACTTTTCGTATGTGGTTCCTTGGGTTATTCTCCTGCGTCCTCCTCTCTTTCTTGAACCAGTTCTTCTCGTACCGGAAGGAGCCGCTCATCATCACACAGATCACAGTTCAGGTGGCTACGCTTCCTATCGGACGGTTCATGGCCTCTGTTCTTCCCGAAACGAAGTTTCGGATTCCGGGTTTCGGGTCGAGAAAATTCAGCCTCAACCCGGGGCCGTTCAACATCAAGGAGCACGTTTTGATTACCATATTTGCGAACGCTGGAAGTGCTTTTGGTAGCGGTTCTGCTTATGCTGTTAGTATCGTGAATATCATAAAGGCTTTTTATGGGAGGAGTATCTCTTTCTTTTCTTCCTGGTTACTTATCGTCACCACCCAGGTTTTTTCTCCATTTCTGTAACTATTTGCTCTGTGTTTGCCCGAAAATATAGATATTTTTAATTTTATTTCTTATACTTTAATGCATATATTATTTATAAAATATACGTCATGGTTTCTCGTTTTGTAGTAAAGCATATACATGTGTATGTATTTTTATAAATTCCATACGGTTTTTTTCTTATATATATATATATATATTTACAAAACTATGGTACTAACTAGGGGATGAACGAATTGGCAATGAGTTTTCCAGGTATTGGGATATGGTTGGGCGGGGCTACTGAGGAAGTACGTGGTGGAGCCAGCCCATATGTGGTGGCCCAGTACCCTCGTTCAGATCTCTTTGTTCAGGTACCTGAATTTTTTTTCTCATTTATATCTTATACTTCATAAAATTGTTATTTATATAAGAATTTAAAAAAAAAAAAATAGAAGGCAATGACTATGAGGGATTGATATTCTGCATGACATTTTGTACATGGCACTATTTTTGTATTATATGATTGGATTTATTTAATTTAATTCGGCTGGATTCAAGCCAGGGTTGGCGCTCCATTACCCTGAAAAATGAAAACAAAATATGCTTTTATTTTATGGTTTAATATAAATTCTGAACCTATGAAAAAACTGTAAATATAATAAAATTTTTTATATTTTATATTAAGTAAAATGTTCCCTTGAAAACTATTCCAAATATACACATTTGAATACCGGGCATATGTGTATCTATAAACAAACAAAAAATAAAAATAAAAATATCATTATCGGTATTTGATTGAGCTAAATTCATACAATTTAACTTCTTACTGATTAAAAATTACATTAATTAACTCTTTAAAAATATACTATACCTACATAAATTTGCAGGACTTTGCATGAAAAAGAAGAGAAAGACGGCGACCGCCAATTATCTCGAGTCAAATTCTTCTTGATCGCACTCATATGCAGCTTTAGTTGGGCCTTATTCCCCCAATACTTGTTCCAAACCCTTCAAAGTATCTCATGGGTCTGTTGGGCTTTTCCTAACTCGATCACTGCTCAACAAATCGGGTCAGGTCTTAATGGACTCGGAGTCGGAGCATTTACTCTGGACTGGACAACTGTTGCTTCATTTCTATTTAGTCCCTTGGTATGTCCCTTCTTTGCCATTGCCAATGTCTTTGTGGGGTATGTCATCTTTGTTTACCTGGTGATTCCAATATGTTACTGGGGTATGAATATGTATAATGCCAATACATTTCCCCTTTATTCCACGGATTTATACACAGCACAAGGTCAATTGTATAACATTTCATTGATTGTTGATAAGAAGTTTGAGTTAGATTTTCCAGCATATAAGGAGCAAGGAAGGGTCCATTTAAGTATCTTTTTCGCTTTGGCATATGGCTTTGGATTTGCTACCATTGCTTCGACACTTTCTCATGTCGCTTTATTTTATGGACGGTAATAATTACTTTTATTTATTTATTTTATCTATAAATTTTTTGAATAAATTGTAATTTAATCACGATAAAAAAAAATTTTCATGTGACATTAATTATAATTTGATCACAGGGAAATATATGATCGATACCGTGCTTCGTTTAAGGGAAAAGAGGATGTCCACATGAGACTAATGAAGAGATATGAAGACATACCTTCATGGTGGTTTTATGTTTTGCTTCTTGTAACCATTGTTGCTTCCTTACTTCTCTGTATTTTTTTCAAGAAAGAGGTACAGATGCCATGGTGGGCATTAATATTTGCAGCCGGGCTCGCATTTATTTTCACTTTGCCTGTCAGCATTATCACTGCCACAACAAATCAAGTAATCTACAACTTAATTATAGTGTTAAGAGTTTAATTTCTGAAAATTTTGAATGTCATAGTTTGTTTTTTTTTAATGTAGACACCAGGATTAAACATCATTACGGAGTATATAATGGGAGTAGTATGGCCAGGAAAACCAATAGCAAATGTTTGCTTCAAGACATATGGATATATGAGCATGTCACAGGCTATTGCATTTCTCAGTGATTTCAAGTTGGGTCATTACATGAAGATTCCTCCCATATCAATGTTCCTGGTTCAGGTAAATTGTATCAAGTTGGATCACTATATAGAACTAATATAGCTAGACTGATAAAGTTACTTAATTTCAGTTGATCGGGACAATGGTTGCTGGAACAATCAATCTAAGTGTAGCATGGTGGCTTCTCGAATCTATCGAAAACATATGCCATAAAAGTGTTCTTCCAGCAAATAGTCCATGGACATGCCCAAATGACAAAGTGTTTTTTGATGCATCTGTTATCTGGGGATTAGTAGGACCAAAGAGAATTTTTGGGTCTTTAGGAGAATACTCATCATTAAACTGGTTCTTACTTGGAGGACTTTTAGGACCTTGTCTTGTTTGGCTCCTGCACAAAGCCTTCCCTAACCATTCATGGATTCCACTAATTAATCTACCAGTACTTCTGGGTGCAACGGCTTATATCCCCCCAGCAACCACATTGAATTATAATTCTTGGATTTTAGTGGGTGCCATCTTCAATTTCTTTGTATTTAGGTACAGAAAGAAATGGTGGCAGAAGTATAATTATATCTTATCTGCTGCATTGGATGCTGGTGTTGCCTTCATGGCTGTTATGCTTCACTTCTTGCTGGGACTTGAGGACAAGAGCTTGAACTGGTGGGGTTCAGGTTCGGACATTGATACCGAACATTGTGGCCTGGCAATTTGCCCAACAGCAAAAGGTGTAGCAGTTGAAGGATGTCCACTTTTTTAACTTCTTCGAATTTTTCTTTCTGCCACCAGTATGTATTATTTACCATGTATACGACACATAAATAAATTAGCGCATATATATATATATATAAATATCTTAACTATATTTAATCCTCCAGTCACAAGTGTTTGTATATCTATATAAATATATAGGACATGTTAATATATTTTATTAATTTGAATTTTGGAAAGAATGAAAATAAAGATTTGAGAAAACAATTGAAATTTATGTACCGATGACCTTTTTTCAATTGTATAAAACAAATTAAACTTCAGATAGATGAAGGGTATTCATGTAATTCAAACTAGAGTAAAATTGATTGAAGATGAAAGATTTAAAATTAATGACCAAACTGGAACGAGAATAGATTAAATTAAATTGTTTGTTAAAATATGCTTATGCTTAAAATCGACATAAAGTAATATATTTAAATAAAATAATCAAAGACCTCTGCAAAATTTAAAGAGAGAATGAAACTTAATATAAATTAATACTTAAAATGACAATAAAAAAATTAATATAAAAAATATATATTTGAAATAATTCCAACCACATTGGACTGAAAACTAAAATTTTAGACAAAAATATTTGGCGAATTTAATTATTGTTTTGGTTGTAATCTAACTTATATATAGGTAGATTAGGTTATTGGGACATAAGCTTTGCACGTGATGTTATTATATATAAAGTGAATCATGCATGATGCGCCATAGTATGACGATGAATCAAAGAAATTAATGCTTATTGGATTTAAAGTTCCATAGGCACATGAATTGAAAGACTAAAAATGGCATTCATCGTGTATAAATTAAATTCCCCATCATTGTAACAACTGTCTTTCTTATATATATGGTTGAGATTAATTCAAGGGTTTTATTCAATTTTCCTTAAGAAGAAATACAAAAATCAAAAGTTAAAACAATATATATACATATATGTACAAAGAAAGAACAGAATTAGAAACACCAAGATGCAAAGAATCAAGTCCGATAATCACCTATATATATATATATATATATGTTGTGTTTTACAGAAATAATATATCATTCTTGCCCAGAGAAAGAAAACGAAACTTTTGCTATTATTTTCAGGGATAAATTGTTAATGACAAGTCAACATCCTAAATTTAAAAAAAGAAAAAAAAAAAAGAAAAAGGTAGATAGTCAAGAGTTGGAAATATCATTTATGGATTTTATTGTTTAATTTATATTTTTATAAAAAAAATAATTATTTAGTATTTGAGAGCACAAAAAAAATATTATGAATAAACTCATATTTGTGTTAATACTTATTCATAAATTAATTATGAATTTATTAATAAAAATATCATATTAGTTAACAGATAATTTATTAAAAGTAAATAATAGGAAGTATTAATTAGTCAAGATGTTTAATAGCTGGATTTTTGCTTATGTTATGGAAAAGATTAACTCTTAGAATTACTGTTAGTAAAAATGGCAAGAATGTTTTTTACAGCTATTAAAACATCTGGAGCCTATGAATTTATTAGAGGTCAATAATTAATTTGCCAAGTCAAGGACATTGCTGTCACATTACCCAAAATTGATTTTCAATTCAAATCTTACCTAAAGCCAGATCAAAATTAAAGAGGTTAAAATTATATTTATTTCCTAATTTTATTTTAATCAAATTTTTATAGGATGTTAATTATGCATTTAATCAAAATAAGTAACTATGTGATTTTTTGTCGGGTCATGAAGGGAACTTGGTGCTTTACGTCATTAAATTATGTTATTAAAAAATAATAATTTTCTATGAAAAAGAATTTTCGTTAAACTGCAATTAACAGATATCATTATGGTAGTATAAAGATAGATTAAATTTAGAAAGCAATAAATCTATCTGTAATTAATAAATTTATTTCCCCTAAAAATCCAAAGATTCTGCTATTTTTAATAAAGATTCCACGTAATATAATTTGAAAAAGGCGAGGAATAAATACAATTTATAAACCCCAAACGTAACAGATTCTCCAGATCCCCCGCCCCTCTTCTCATCATCGGTCTCCATTGATAACCACACCACAAAACAGTTTATTTTTCCTCCTCGCAAACTCTGGCCCTTCGCCATGTCTCCTTTCGAGATGCAATTCCAAGCCAGCGCCATGGACGACGAAGAAGAAAATTCTCCTATTGAGGAAGTGAACCTCACCGTTTCGAACACGGACGATCCATCTCTGCCAGTCTACACGTTTCGCATGTGGGTTCTCGGCATTCTCTCCTGCTGCCTCCTTTCTTTTCTCAACACCTTCTTCGCTTACCGTACGCAGCCGCTCACCATAACCATGATCTCCGTACAGGTCGCCACGTTGCCCATCGGCAAGTTCATGGCCAGCGTACTTCCGTCAACCACATTTCGGATACCCGGGTTTGGGAACCGAAAGTTCTCACTGAACCCGGGTCCGTTTAACATCAAGGAACACGTCTTGATATCCATCTTCGCTAATGCCGGGGCTGCGTTCGGGTCTGGTACCGCCTATGGTGTAGGCATTGTGAATATTATCAAGGCCTTTTATCACAGAAGCATCAGTTTTCATGCTAGTTGGATTCTCGTCATCACTACTCAGGTCCTCTGTTTTCTCTCCCTCTAATTCCCTTCTTCATTCACCTGTAATTGCTATAAATTTCAGACTCGGGCTGACTTGTAACCGGGTTGTGGAGCAGGTTTTGGGCTACGGGTGGGCCGGGATTATGAGAAGGTTCGTGGTGGACCCTCCAGAAATGTGGTGGCCCGGTAGTCTGGTTCAGGTCTCTCTTTTCAGGTAAATATTGGGCATGTCGTTTTATCAGCTGTCAGAGGAGAACAATTGTCGTTTTGACTTTTATTTTTGGTTCACTGATTAATATCCAGTATGGGGGACTCATGACAAGAGCCAGAGTCTGAGTCAAAAGGGTTTGACTTGTAATTTCACGAAGGATTATTGTAATTAGAATAGTTTATATACTATAATTACGCTTGAGGCATATCTTGAACCTTTACTTAATATTTGTAGAAACGAAAAGATGATTTGCTTAAGACAATGAAAGAGAAAATATATTCTCTTTTTTTGACATAATTAAAATTAAAAAAATTAAAAATGAAGAATAATTATAATTTTTTTTCTTTAAATTTTAATTAATTATGATATCAGAATTTAATAGCATCAACTGTGTGACACTAACAGGGCTTTACACGAGAAAGATAGTGCTCGTATGTCCCGAGGCAAATTCTTCTTGATAGCTCTGATCTGCAGCTTTTCCTGGTACGTCTTCCCCGGCTATCTCTTCTCGACACTATCCGCCATCTCCTGGGTGTGTTGGCTATATCCCAAATCGGTCACCGCCCAGCAGATAGGCTCCGGCATGGACGGACTCGGCCTCGGCGCCTTCGCCATTGACTGGGCTGTCATATCTTCCTATCTCGGCAGTCCGCTAATCACTCCTTTCTTCGCCATTGTTAATGTGCTTGTTGGCTATATAATCGTCATATATGCGGTTCTTCCCTTGGCCTACTGGGGCGTAAACCTCTACGATGCCCACAAGTTCCCCATTTTCTCGTCGGAGCTCTTCGATGCTGATGGACAGGTTTATAATGTTACCGCCATTGTCAACGACAAGTTTGAGATTGACATTCCGGCTTACGAGCAGCAAGGCCGAATTAACCTCAGTGTCTTTTTTTCTCTCACTTATGGAATTGGATTTGCAGCCATTATATCTACACTCACTCATGTCGCCTTGTTTAATGGAAAGTGAGTTATCAATCGCTTTTAGTTACTGCTCACTTCATTCACAATCAAAATTCTTATGTTACTTCTAATATTCATAATTCAATTAGTCTATGCTTTACTTATCATTTAGCTTAAATTTTTTGTTACTTGTCATTTAAGTATAAGAATTTAAATTTAGAAATTGATATAAGGACTAAACTTAGGATTTGAAAACGATCAAAATGAAAATTGAACCAAACACAATAATCAAAAGTTGACACGAGATCGGATTGATGGACAGAGAGATCATTCAGCAATTTCGAGCTTCGACGAAGGGGAAGATCGATATTCACACAAAGTTAATGAAGAGATACAAGAACATACCAGACTGGTGGTTCCATGTGTTGCTTGCAGTGTCAATTGTACTGTCTCTTGTGCTATCCATTTTCATGAAAAATGAAATCCAAATGCCATGGTGGGGACTGGTATTTGCTGCTGGCCTTGCTTTAATTTTCACTCTTCCTGTCAGCATTATAACAGCCACAACCAATCAGGTAAAGGGCTTCCATTGATGAACAGTATTAGTTATTCAATAAATGCTAGATGTATAGTTATTTTTGCAGAAGTATTTGACTGGCTCTGCATTTTGTTTAATTAGGGTTTAATTTTTATCAGCCAATTGCTGGTTCTAATTTTCATATTTGTCTTAATATGTGTTACTAAAATATGTACCACCATTATCATCTTTGAGAGTCTCTCATATTGAAAGTTGAAATTGAATTCTCCCTGTCAAAGAATTCAAGTTTTAAATTTCAGAAATCAAATAGTATACGCATATTTAGATTAATATATTTAGTTAATTTGAAGTCTAAACATTCTGCTTTTTTTTTAACACGACCTGCCAGATGCCGGGATTAAACATCATTACAGAGTATATCATGGGTGTTATATTACCTGGAAGACCTATAGCCAATGTCTGCTTCAAAACTTATGGGTACATAAGCATGGCACAGGCAGTCTCCTTTCTGAATGATTTCAAGCTTGGCCATTACATGAAGATCCCACCAAGATCAATGTTTTTAGTCCAGGTATGACTTAAAAAATGCCCTTTTGTCTGTTGAACGAGGACACAAGATTGTTCAGGCAAGAAGTCATGCTCCATGACAAACATTCTCAATGGAACTTATCCTGTTCTGGTGTATATACAAGTGTAGACATAGACATTAGAAAAGAAAGTGTGATAAAATCTGAAACTCGGGTTTTTAACGAGACATGCTTGATGAGGACTAAATTCATTTCTTGCAAATCCACGTTTTACTATGTAGTGTTTGCTTAAAGTGCTTTACCATACTGGTACAAAAGTACTGATTAGTATTCTCTATAGGAGATAGATAAATTTTTACAGACGGTAAAAAGACTGATAATTAGTGAAATTTGATGCAACTTACTAGTCCCCGGGAGTATTATTAGTTAGTGGTGTTATTTGTGGACCAAATAAATTGTAGTAGAAAATTTTTGTTTGTGCTGTATTTTTGTCCATTTATATAAGGTTATGAAGCTATTGGTTTGAAAATCGTCAGTACAGTAATCTTGCTGAATTGGAAAATTTATCATGCTCCAAAAGTGACTTCTCAAGTATATTCTTTTGGTGTTCTTGAACAGTTCATAGGAACCATAGTAGCTGGAACTATCAACATTACAGTAGCCTGGTTTCTGCTGGGCACTGTGGAGAACATTTGCCAAATTAATCTCCTACCTGAAAACAGTCCCTGGACATGCCCCAGCGATCGGGTCTTCTTTGACGCATCCGTAATCTGGGGACTGGTCGGACCTAAAAGGATCTTCGGCAGTCTTGGCAACTACTCAGCTCTCAACTGGTTCTTCCTCGGTGGTGCACTGGGACCTCTTGTCGTTTGGCTCGTCTCCAAAGCTCTCCCCAGCCAAGCACACTGGATTTCAAAGATCAATCTGCCTGTTCTTTTAGGCTCGACTGCCGCCATGCCTCCTGCCACAGCAGTGAACTTCAACTGCTGGATTGTTGTTGGGATTGCTTTCAATTATTTCGTGTTTAAGTACAGGAAGAGTTGGTGGCAAAGATACAACTATGTTCTGTCTGCAGCACTGGATGCTGGATTAGCTTTCATGGGGGTGTTGCTCTATTTCACTTTGTCAACGCAGGAAGTAGGCCTAACCTGGTGGGGGACAGGAGGTGAGCATTGTGATATCGCCAGATGTCCCACAGCTAAGGGAGTTGTTAATCCTGATTGTCCTTCCTTTTAATTTTCATCTTCAGTTTCATGGCTTGTGTTTTATAGGATTCAATACCACGAATTTTTAATTCTATTTTCTTTTTTCTTTTTTTTCTCTCTCTATCAGTAATTGTAAGGAGAAGTTCTTTGCTATTCCATTGATTAGAATTGACTGATGATAAACTGTGTTAGGACTTAAAATTGAGAGGACCATAAAAACTGAAGGCTAAATTTGATTAAGAATACATTTATCTTAAGGTTATGTGTTTATAAGAAATCTAAAAATTTGTGTAATTAACTTAGTTTAGCGAGTAATTAAGATATAAATTTTATTATTTTCTTATAAAATGTCCATCCCCAAGTTGAACTATGGTAAATTTTTAAATGAATTCCGTAAAAATTATTGTTTAAAACATGGCCTTAAGAAACCAAGAACTGTTAGACTATTGATTATTTTTTATCTCCTCTAAAAGTAAGTTTTAGTTTTTAATTAAAAAAAATATCTTTAAAAAATATAAATGTATATATTTGATTCCTGGATTCACAGTGAATAGTAAAATAGATGTTTATAAATAAAATAATAAATAATAATGTAATGTCTCGAGTCCCAATAACGAGACATAAACATATTTATATCATTTTCAAGTTAATGGGATCTACAATTCATACATATACGCAGCTCAAAATTAAATTATATAAAACAAAACATCCTTTATAATATATACAATATTTATATACACAAAACATAAGGTTAAAATATAGAGTTTAACAAAACGATGCGATAACCAAAATAAGAACAAAATACACACTGATCATAACACCTTTGCATCTTACTCATCCAATAGCTGCTCTGAATCTTTCTATTCTGAGAATATTATGATAAAATTTAATGAGTTTTACCAACTCAGTAAGCATTTCCATTATTCCAAGACTCAAATCAGACATCATGCAAACACATGCAAACATGAAACAAATGCAATATTGATATTTTTCAAATTGAAACTTATTTTCATAATGTTTCTAACTTCACAATCTTATACTTCATAATTTACTTATTATTCACAATTAATTTTTCTATCAAAGTTTCACACATTTCACTTGAACATCATAATTACATTCGAATATATTTTTATACTTTAATATTATTACAAGTTCGAAATATCACAAATACACTCAAAATATCATATGTACAGTCAAATATTATAAATACACTCAAAATAATATATCTACACTCGGAATATCAAATTTAAGATTTTATTGTGCGATGTCGTTTATATCGTCATCGAGTATAAGCGAAAATGATCTCTCTATCACATGGATAGCACACACAAACTCTCATATTTGTACAATAAGTACGTTTGCTAGGTGACCCACACATTCACAAACACCTATCTACATTTGAATTAGGTTTCATAAAGCTATCCATGTGCAGTTCACCATAACCACTGAACTTCAGCTATAGACGCACCATTCGCTCATTGATTCAAAGTAAACAAGTAAGATATACACTATTTCGCTCATATTCACTCATTTTCTAAATCTGTTATCAAATTTCTTCTATTCAGTTAAACTACTTAATTCTTATTTTAATTAATTTCTTAAAATATTTTATTTATTCTTATATTTCTTTTATTATTTCCCAATTAATAACATTTCTTTTTATCTACTAATTTCACTCATTTATTTCCTCAAATACAATAATTTTATTTTACAGTTTTATTTCATTCTTATCACAACTCTCGAATTTCTAGTTCTTTTTCATGCTAGGTCACATCACAATCATGCAATTCACAGGAGTATATGTATACAACCATCACAGATTAAATGTTCTGAACTCCGTCAGGAAAGGTTCACACTGCCTAAACAATGTCCAAGTTTATGTTCTTCTCAGTATATCAATATAGTACTTGTTCTATGCTCAAACACGCACAAATCAATAATATGCATGTCTATAATTCAAAATACGTAACTTAGATTCAAAATATGCGATACTTACAAAACTCTTTTGTAAAACATCCTGCAATACCGGATTCAACCACAAGTACAATATGGGTTCATAACATGATTAATAATCTTAAATCGGAAACTAAAAAGGCTAAATCGCTTGCAATTTGCGGGGTCCAAACCTCACTGTGAACACTTGGATTCTGGCACCCAATGGACCACTCTTCAGTTCACCATGTCAACATGAGCACTCTAGCTCCCGAAACCTACACACATACGTTAGTACACACTCCCATCGAAAACCCATGACTAAAGAGGAAAAAGGGACTCACCTGGTTGAAGTTCGGTATTGTGGAAGCCCGAACAACTTCAAGCTCGTCACTTCCTTTTCCTTTTTTGGTTTAGAGCCTCCGCAACGTTTCTCTTCTTCTTCTTCCAGTTTTCTTGTGCGCGAACTCTCTGGTTGTGCTCTCTTTCCTTTTCTTCCCACTTCTTTTCCTCTTCTGTTCTCGCCTCCTCCCTGTCGGACTATCGTTCTCTATGTCCTTCTTACTCTCAGGCTCGGCTGCTTACTTTTCTCTTTTTTTTTTCTTCTTCTTATCTTCCCTCTCGGCTCAACACGACTCCTCCCTTTCTCTTGACTTTGGTCGTCACTCTTTCAATTTCGGCTGCTCTTCTTCGAAATGAGGGAAAACCATAAATGGGTTTCCTTAAATACTCAATTCCCAGTCGTTCGATCTTGTCAGATCTAATTTGGTCCATTCGATCGTCCGCTATTCAAAGCCGTTGGATTGGCCTCAGACGGTCTAATTCTGACTGTCCATTTCCTACCACCATTTCCATGTTTCAATAATTGCAATTTTGGTCCATTTTTGTAGATGTATTCAGTTAGGTCCTTAAAATCTATAAAAAAAAAACCCCTCTAATTTTTGAAAACTCCTTCAATTAAACCCTTAAAGCCTTAATTTAATGAATTTTATCTTAAAATTTTAATTCTTTTATTTTTATTTACTAATTTATAACCCCTTGAATTATTTTCACACATAATTTACATTTAATTGGGGTCGGATATTACAATCATTCATCCCTCATAAAAATTTGGTCATTTAAATTTCATTACAACTTTAAAACAAGTGAGGATATCGAGTATGCATCGAGTCGTCAGTTTCCTAAGTAGCCTCTGTTGGAGAATGATGTTGGCAGAATACCGTAACCATCAAAATGGTCTAATAAAGCAGAGACTTAATTTACCTTTCTTCCCAAATCTCATAATGTCCTTGATTGGTGACATTTTGAGGAACACACGGTCACTTGTCTCGAACTCCAAGTATCTTCTATAGTTTTCTGCATAATTTTTTTTTGCTCTGAGTTGTCTAGAGATTTTTCTTAATTTAAGAATTGGGTTGGTTCTATACAAAAACGTAGCATTGTGCTTAGAAATTATAAATAATGTGTATAAATTGTGTATGTGCATATTTTGTGTGTATATGAATTGATAAGAATAGATTGATAAGAACATATTGATAAAAAGAAATACGTGAATAATTATGTACGACATGCTATGTGTATTATGTAACGACCCCAAAAATTTAAAAAAAAAATGTATATAAAGAATATGAGTGCGGAAGCAAAATAAAAGGTTCTGATTAATATCTCTTACACAATAACTTAAACGTACTAACAATATAAAAAAATAAGTCCTCTAAAGGAAATATTAGAAATGAAAGACTATAAAGAAACTAATAAACATCTAGACATCTACTCGTCGTCTTCTTGTTGATCGGGCTCGAGAACCAAGTCCTCCTGATCTGAAATGGTTAAGTAAGGAATGAGCTACACTAGCCTAGTAAAGACATCACACTATATCACTGTCACAGAAGTAAAGGTTGGTAGAAAACCAAAAACAACCAATAGAGCACCAATTTTGAATAGATTCATTTATCAATAATAAAACTATTTACCATATACTTACCTTAGTGGGATTTATAAAAACAATACATGGAAACAACAACATCATAGATATCATGAATTCATACAAAATCTGTAACATAGCACATGTCATACTTTTATATTTCAATCATCAAACAACAGTTGCCCCCTTTTCATCAGCCTACTAGTATCCATAGGGATCCATAGGGGTCCCCACTATACATGAACCCTTCCCTTAACAAACTTAATTTCCATGGTCGTCCCCATACTCCGTCCGGTATGAGCGCCAAAATATTTAAAATCTCCATACCCCATTTGGTATGAGACAACATTCCCGGTAGGGTAGGTTCTCTATGGACTCGGTCCGTCCACCATCTCCCAGGATATTTAGTGAGGCTGTCATCTTATCCAATTATCAATTCACACCCATTTCCTTTTTTTTCCTTAGTCTCCGTTACCCATTCAAAGATGAATACTTAAACAAGCAACGTGCATCCAACAAGGCAAGTATATCTTAGATTCACAAAATCAAACAGTCGTAAAGTAAACAGTGATTCATGCATTCAAAACCATAGAATAAATAAACCAGATACCATACTGCATTTAAACTGTAAAATAAATCAAACAAGAATTGACAGAGAAATATGTCCGGTTCGGGCTCCATTAGCAATTGTAATAAATTATGCATATCTATTTAATTTAGTTTTATCATTTATTAGACTTTAAACCCGTGATAGGAAATAGGGTGAAGGGTCCTTATCTAATTCGACGTCGAAAACTGGATTTTCACTGCGCATACGGGCAGTCCCTGGATTCCCTGAATTTTTTTTTGGAGAACTGAAACGCGCTTATGGTACCTACACATGTCCCAAATAACTCAAAAATCAGACTCAAGGCCTATTCGGCCAATTTCAGAATTCTGGCACAGCGGCTCCGCCATGCTCCAGCGACGATGCCGCCGCGAGTGGCGGCGATCCGCCTCAGGTTGGCTGTTTTCAGCCGTTTTTGGCCGAATTCAGCCAAACTTACATTGGTTCCTGTGAGAAAACACCCCTAGGGCCCTCGGTGGACCCAAAAAATACTGAAAACCAAAACTTACCAACGATGGGACTCTCTGGTGCGGCGACTCCTCCGGCTCGAGTCGCGATTTGGTATTTTGCTTCGATCAACCTGCAGAGGGAACGATGGTCACAATGGTAGAAAAATTATATCGAACGGGAATCAGGAAGGGCCTCATCGGAGGTAAAAAATGAGAAAACCTGCGGTGGCGCCGCTGGGCTTCGACGTCGTTTTCCGGCCAATTGGCTGGTGTTTTTGCTCCGATTTAGTCATAGGAGGGTTCAGCATCGAATTCTGAGACAATGGGAGAATTTTTACCTTGTTTGACGGTCGAAAATTTCTCCGGTGCGGCGGCGGTCGGCTTCCCGGCGGCTGGGCTATCTTCTCCAGTGAGGGGCTCTAGTGGCTAGGGTTAGGGTTTGGGTGCGGATGAGATTATTTATAACCATCCGCTTTTAATCTGAGCCATCTATCGCAATTCAATCTGGGTCGTCCGATTGCGATTAAATAGAAAATGAATCTGAGCCATTCATCGTGATGCAATCTGGACCGTCCGTGCGTGATTCAATATGGGTCGTCTGTGCGTACAATCTGGGCCGTCTGTTCGTGTTTTTTATCTGGGCTGTTCGTGCGTACTAGAACGGATCTCAACCATTCGATCGTGCGCACACGGATTGCCCACGTGGCTCCCTTCCGCGTGGCCTCCCGCGTCAGCATCTCTACCACGCGGCGTGTACTGGTTGGCCGGGACTGCTGACCGGGCTGCTGACGTGGTGCAATTTTTTTAAATTATATTTTGACCCCTAATTTTTAATTTTCTTTTCAAAAATACCCCAGAACCCAAATTTTCACCTTTTTTTTCTAAAATTATTTTCAATTAAATCTCTAAATAAATTTTACCCCTTTTATTATTGTTATTATTATTATTATTATTTCTATTTAAATAAATTAAATTAAATTAAAACCATATATTATTACATAAAAATTAAAATAAAATAATAATAAAAATTAAAAAAAAAAAAGAAAAGAAAAGGGTTGAGGTGTTACAACTCTCCCCCTTAAAAAAATTTGGTCCCTCAAATTTGCCTCTTACTCTTGATCAAAAAAATGGGGGTATTGGGTTCTAAAATCTGATTCTAGCTCCTATGTAGCCTCCCTTGGTATGTGGTTCTGCCACACGACCTTTACAAAGGATATTTTCTGGTTGCAGAGCAATATATTCTTTCGATCAGTAATGCCGACTGGTACTTCCTCATAGGATAAGTCCTCTTGGAGTGGGAGGGGTTCGTGGGCCACGACATGAGAGGGGTCAGAGTTGTACTTGCGTAGCATGGACACATGAAATACATTGTGGACCTTAGAAAACTCTGGAGGTAGTACTAGTCTGTAGGCGACAGTATCAATCCTGTCTAAGATTTCGAATGGTCCAATGAATCGGGGGTTCAGTTTTTCCCTCCTTCCAAACCTACTAATTCCCTTGAAAGTGGTGACCTTGAGGAACACCTGGTCGCCTTTCTCAAACGCTAAATCTCTCCTCCAAGTGTCCGCATAACTCTTCTGTCTGCTCTGAGTCGTTTGAATGTTCCTTCTGATCTTAACTATCTTGGATGTGGTCTCCTCTACTAGCTCCGGGCCGAACAATTTCCTATCGCCCACTTCTTTCCAACAAATCGGCGATCTGCATGGACGCCCATATAACGCCTCATACTGAGCCATGCTAATGCTCGCTTGGTAGCTGTTGTTGTAGGCAAATTCTATCAGGGGCAAATGGTCGTCCCAATGGCCTCTAGAGTCACGAAGCATATCTTCAAGTGTACGGATTATCCTTTCTAATTGTCCACCAGTCTGAGGGTGGAAGGCAGTACTGAGGGACAGCTTCGTTTCCATGGCTTGCTGAAAGCTACTCCAAAATCGAGAAGTGAACCTAGGGTCTCTGTCGGACACCACTGTCACTGAAACTCAATGTAATGTGACTACTTCTCGGATATACATTATTACCAACTTGTCCAAGGGATCGGTCATTCTGATGGCTAACAAGTGGGAAGACTTGGTGAGCCGATCAATAATTACCCAGATGGCATCATGTCTTGCGCGTGCCTTAGGTAATCCTGTCACGATATCCATGGCGATATTTTTTCACTTCCATTCCAGAATCGGTAAAGGCTGAAGTAGCCCGCCTGGGCGCTGATGTTCTGCCTTGACCTGCTGATATATCAAGCACTTAGACACAAAGTCAGCTATGTCCCTTTTCATCTCATTCCACCAAAATCGGGGTCACATGCTTTGGTACATTTTGGTGCTTCCGGGATGTATGGCAAACTTTGAGCTATGGGTCTCAGCCATAATGTCTCTCTTCAATTCACTGTCATTCGGAACATACACCCTGTCCTGAAATCGGAGTAACCCATCGGCAGAGACTCATAATTATGAACTAACTCCTTGTCCTGCATTGTTCTTAAGGGCTACTAGGACGGGATCAGCTGACTGGGTTTCCTTTATTCTCTGGATTAACTCAGGTTGGATAGTCAAATGGCTCAAACATGTGGCTCTCCTCAAGTCCTGAAATCGAACATGTTGTGTAGCCCTAATTTGCTTGCATTCTGTG
Organism: Carica papaya; assembly: GCF_000150535.2. The sequence continues at coordinate 246,005 of NW_019014515.1, forward strand.
ACCATCAAATGGGCTAAGATACCTGCACTTTTTCTACTGAGTGCATCTGCTACCACGTTGCCTTTACCCGGGTGGTACAAGATATCACAATCATAGTCTTTAAGAAGTTTTATCCACCTTCTCTTACGCATGTTGAGATCCTTCTGAGTGAATATGTATTTCAAACTCTTGTGATCGGTATAGATCTGAAAAGTCTCTCTGTATAAATAATGGCGCTAGGTCTTCAAGCCGTGTATGATTGCGGTAAGCTCTAAGTCATGGGTGAGATATTTTTTTTTTATGGCTCTTTAATTGTATGGGACCCATAAGCCTATGACCTTTCCCATGCTGCTTTT
>NW_019014515.1:283300-303515 GCF_000150535.2 Carica papaya
CAAGCAAATAGCTCATCTTGTTCCACCCAATCTCTCCCCCTCCCCCACATTACCTTATTTAAATCCCCTTTCCTCCAGATATTTTTTCTCTCTCTTCCTCTCTCTCTTTTTCTACAACTTTCCTTGTTTTTTGCAGTACGAGACGATCTCACTCTCATACCAATCCATTTCTCAAATTTTCTCCGATTCTTGGTCGAAGGTTTATGTTTATTCCTTGTTGCGATGTTTGATTTGCTTTTCTAAATTTAGTCCTCTGTATCTTTTCTTGTTTACACTTGAAGCTGGAATCCATGGTATCAAGCTTCATACTGGTTAGTTTGTCGAAATTTCTCTTATGCATTTTATTAATTTCGTTGCGATTTGCCGTTCTCGTGTTTTTGTTTCTTTTCTTCTTATATTTTTGTTCGTGAACACGGTTTTGCTACTTTAATTTGAATCGGAATACGTTTGGCTGCCGAGAAACTGCAGCAACAGTAAATTGAAACGGGTTAAGAACCAACCTTACTTTTGTCTAGACATTGCAGTTCTCGGTTTTTTGTTGGTGAATAAGGAAAAGCTTTTACTATGTCTTTTGCTTATTTCATCGTGAAAATTTCTGACGGCATGTTTTGTTGAGGAAATGTTTGCAGATAACAGTTGCTAATTAATATTGGTTTCTATTCGAAGGGGTGCGCGTTCTTCTTACAGGTCGGAATTATGATTCTTTTTCGTATTTGTCAGTTCGTATCGTTTAAATGTCTGCTGTTTCTTTTTTCTAGAGTATGTAGTACGATTTACTTTTTAATTAATATAGGATTTTTTTTTTCTCGTTGTTAGATGTATATACAGTTGTTTCTTAGACGCGTACCGTGTGGTGCTGCTTTTGTACAGTGTATTGAGGAGTTCACCTTTTTAACTTGTTAGATCACTGCATAGATGACTTTAGTTTTGAGCTGTTTATTGCCTTGTTAAAATGCTCTTGGATTTTATTTTTTACCATTCATGATAGACGCTTTTTGGCTACAGTTCCTGACTTTTATATCTTGCGAATTTACTTTTTCTCCAATACATTTCAATATTTTAAGGCTTATGTAATGCTGCAGGATTATCATTCTTATCATTTATTTGTTTGCTTCTGGTAATCTATACCTCTATTGATCAAAATCAGCATGGACAAACACATAAAATATTAGATCCCTACATTTATTTAGACAACTAAAATATATGAATTGACATGTTAATTTTTGCAGCTGCGGATAATTAGTTGTCAATTCATATATAAAGATCTGCAAGGAGATATTTGTTTTTTGGAATATGAAGGAGCAAATATACTTGTTGCTTGTGGAATTAATATGTGCAGTCCATTACCCTCTTTTATATATATATATATATATGTAGAACATTGCAACATTATAGATTCTATAGTCTCTATTATTTATTGGTTTTGTATCTTTGACATGTCTTCTATGTTGATTTTATAAAATGAGATTAAATTGATTATAGCATGTGAAGGATCCAACACTCTGGGTTCTTTATTCAAAAGATATGTAGTGGTATTGTTATGGCATTTTGTTAAATATATCAGTCGTAACATTAACGATCAGATGGTATATCAAAGCAAAGCAACTTCAATTTCTTAAGGTCAATTAATACAAATATGTTAATATTTTGAGTTGGAGTTATTTGCGTCGCCTTCTTTATGGATGTTAGCTAAATGTTCAAGCTACATATATATTTTTTTCGACTGCTTGTTTGTTACTTTTAAGTAGTTGCATGTTGGTTGTCATCTGTGGATAATAGTTATAGATATAACCTCTCTTGGTGTCTGTATGTGTGGGACCACATATCTTTCTTTTCTTTCCTTTTACATCTAATAGCTAGTGGATGCTTTTGATGCATAAGCTTGGTCTAAATAGTTTTCCGGAATTCATTTGCTGATCCCCAGTTGGATGATTTTGTCTTTGTTTTTGCTGTTTTTGTTAATTGGTTCTCTATTATAGGAATGTAATCTCTAAATTTCCAATACAGAATGTCTGGTCTTTACGTATTGATTCATATTGGTTTGGTTAAGAAATCTTTTCGGAAAAGCATTATGATCTGTAACATGGGAGTATTTTTGTACTTGACAATGTAGGTGGAGAAAGTATCATATTTTACATTGGCTACACATACCTACTTTAAGTTTTATATTTGGTCTTTTATTGGTTGTTATCTTCTATTAATGTAAAGGGAGTGGTGATACCATTACATATTTCATTGGAGCATCAACTCGGAAAGCATATTTAAGTGTTTATGGGGTTTCTCCTTTGAATCATGAGTGCTTTTGTTCTCTTCTTTTCATGGATTTTCCAAAGAAAAAAGACGGCTATTTGCTGTTAAGAGGGATGTTTCTTGCTGGGTTATGGGTGCTATGGTTGGAGAAAAATGCTAGGATTTTAGGGACTATTTCTTTCTCTCCTTTCTTTCTTTGGTACAAGATAGCCATTTTTGGTGTCTCTTTGGGCTAAGGCAAATAGTCTCTTTAAGGCGAATTTCTTGTCTAGTTTACATGGGGACTGCTTTGCCGTTTTTTAATAATTCGGCTTATTTTGTTGTTTTGGCCTATTCTCCTTTTGTGTATTTGTATTTTTGAAGGATTACTAACTGATAGAAGACAAAGAAAACTTGAAGAACAAAACTTAAAGAAAATTTATTAAGAATCAAAGTTGAAATCTTAGATCTCAGTAATCAAATCAATATCTTAAAATTTGAATAACAATTATGAATTAATAACTAGTTAGGTACCTTATCTATATGTAAAAAATACAACCAAAATAGGAATTCTTAAGTCTATCTAGAAATTTGGAAGAGTAAGAAAATGAGCTTATTAATTGAAACAACTTATATATAAGAATAACTAAATAAGATCCCAACTAAATAGGAAATAATAAACTTATTCCATATATATATATACTAATTTCTAAATGACCTAAATGTCTGAATAATACATAAATTTAACAATTATATAAATGTATCTTATTAGAAATTAATGCATTTTAAGATATTCATCTTCTGCATCACTAGTCCTACCCTCAAGTTCTTTTCTTCTCTTGCTTTCTAATAGTACTTTATTTTTCCATAATAGGAAATATATGAATAGATGAGGATATATATTAAAATTTTCTTTTCTTACCGAAAAAAATTATAGAAAGAGATGAAGCACGTCAACAGAGGATAACAATCCTCGAAAGAAATAAAAAGTGGAGAAAAAACAAAATAGACAAGTTTAAATTCAAATTACACTATGGCTTAATGTAGAAACAACCAAGAAGTACTCACATAGGCATTAGATGTTGTGCATGTGTTTTTATGTGTTTTTAATTAAGGCATTTACCTATAGTTCTGGTTGGTACTGCAGGTTTAATTGTCCGAAACTGAAAGTACATCTGGTAGTCAACCAATTCCAATTGAATGCTTGATAACCATCATTGCTGCTGCTATTCCTCTGTCCAAGGTCTCAGCTGAAAATTAAAATGGTATGTTACATAATGCTTACTTAGCATTTCCACTTTACCTTCATTGAAGATGCAAATACTTCTTTTTTCTTTCAGTTAGGGGCATGATATTCTGCATCTCAATTAACAGATAATGAGTAAATAAAATTGTAGAAGAATGGTCAAGTTGTGTTTCTCTTACGCATAACCATGATCTATTATTTTGTTTGGGGGAAAAATGAAAAATTTATTGTGTGTAGTATGAATTACCCCATAAATGTCCACACATTACATCCACATTCCTATGCATCCCATTCATTTTTGTGCATTTACATGGAAAGAAGTTTCTTGTTCTACTTTTCATTTGCTTTGTGATCGATGAAGCACTAAATTTGCATCTTGTGTTTGTGGTTCTACAAAATTTTGCCAACATGTTCCCTGTTACTTGCTTGGTAGACAAATAAAGTGATATGTTTGTTGTAAGTCTGACCTATATGTAATATTGGCCATAAGAGCTGATTATTCTTCACCAATTTATCATAAGACTTGGAAAATAATTAGTTATTCGTTGCTTCTTCTTTTTCTTTCCTTTTTTTTTTCTTGAGGAGATTGTTCATTGCCTCCGTGCATTTTGAAAATATAGAACTTTTTCTTCATGTCCAACCTTCAAGCCTAATATTTTTCCAAGGGTTCACCTGAACCTTTTGTTCCTGTTTGTTATTCCTTTCTCTAGTAATTTCATCTTAGTCTAAAGGCCTTCCCTCACAATGATTTCGCGAGATTTCATTATGGCTGCAACAATCTCTAACCATGCCTTCATTTATTCACTTCCGATGGTATATATACATACCTTCTCTTATTCTACTCTTTTCCTCACTAATCAACCACAGTTTTCCGCAAGGTCATGTTAACTGACATCATCTCATGATGACCTTCTAAGTTTTCTGTCATAATTCCCTAGTAAACCCTACCACATGGGAACACGTTTTCTGGATCATGGTTCTTCAGATTCTGGGACAAGTCAGGTTGGACATATTTAGAATGTCTTTTTTAGCATGATTCATTCTGTGAACCCATCATGGTCCACTTTCGTGTTAATCATAGATCATATACTGGCATATTAAATGAGCTCCGAAACTAGAATCACATGATATGCACTGTTTATCAAATTAAACAGAGCAGCTTTTTACTAAATGATATATTAGTACCATTGAAATCTTAAGTTAAATGAAGAAAAAAGGGGGTTGAGCTCCTAGATGCATGGATATAATGTCATTTTGTATTCAGATTTATTTTTTTTTAGGAGTTATCTATGTGGAATTAAGTTAGAACAAAATTTTGAGCTCATGTTATTTCAATGGAGGTTCACTGAATTGGTTCTGAACTGTGGGCATTTAACTCTAAATTGCCAATAATTGCCTTTGAAGAAAAAGAAGATTGCATAATTCTAACTTGCCAATGCCCAAAGTTTGGTCTTGTATATTAGTTCCTTTTGGCGTGCTTAATAAATCCTTTAGAAAAGCCTTATGGCTAATTTGGGGTGACCAGAAGCTTTACCTTTAGGAATATTTGGGTATTAATACTTGACAACGGAGATGCAAACTGGCTGTGTTCATGTTATTACAGATCAAGCATCTTGAATCTCATTCATGTTCAAATCACATCTTCATCTTGGAGATATCTATGTGAAATATATAATCACAAGCAGGGGTGAAGGTAGGTGGTTTTACTCAGGCTGCAATGACCTGATAAAAGATAAACATTACTCTTAGGTTTAAATTTATTGTTGGTTTAGCTTGTTTTGCACCACTGAGCGTTAAAACTCTATAGATCGATGTTGATTTTGTCGCAAGTCATTACATGTCATATTTGATTACCAGTTAGATTCGGTGATAGCAATTCTGGAGATCTATTTTTAGTGAATATCATAGTTAAACATGCAGATATGATGATTTGATCGTTACCAAGTTACCTTGGGCTATATCTACATCATATACCGTTAATACACTAAGATATATACATACATATACATATATGATCATATTCCTCTTTTGTGAATCTCCTCTTTTCTTCCACTCTATCCCGAAGAGTAAATATCTTTTGTTGCTCCCATTCAACTTACGGTAGTGCAGCCAAATCATGAGTTCATACACCATAAGTGTAGTAACTTAAGGTGGAAAAAATGCATTTTTCTTTAGGTCTTATAAAGGCATTTAGGTATTTTCAGTGTGTGATTGTTATTATTGAGTACAACAGAAAGATGATTTGCTAATTGATGAATAAGCTTTGCAATAAGGCAAACTGTTTATAGTTTTGCATCTCTCCTTTTCCCATAATGTTTTTTACAGTAAAAGATAAAATAGATCTTAACAATGCACCAAGAAGGTTCCACCCTAGAAACAAATTAAGGAATTTACAGCTCAGTTAGAAAATTAATAAGGTCCTCAAGATTCTTCCCTTGTACTCAAAATGCCTCCTTGATTGGTGTTATCTTTATCGTCAGGACATGTGATAACTATTCAATAGGATCCAAGTTCCTGCAAGAAAATTTCACAATTGTTTTTTACAATTACAACAATAATTTTAAAATATAATTCTGTGATATTATTAAGATCAGAGGATTAACAAACTACTAATATTTGTTAGCATTTATAAATGATATTTTTAGTAGGATATTAATTATCGAAAACTATGACTAGTATTCCACTAAAAAAAATGTATATAAATGATATATTCTTTTTGTGAAAAAATTCATATAAATGATATTAGTTTAACTTACAAAATTTCAAAAGATGTATATTAATGAAATTAACTCAAGTCAAAACATCCGGACCTTGGCATCTTAGCCAGTGGTCATCACTCCTAGTAAAGGTCATCTGTGCTTGGTAAAGAAACATTTCAGAAGATTTATGTAAGTGACAATCAGCTAAAAGTTAAACATTTCAGAGTAATAAAAAACAATAGTGGTATTACATCAAGCTTGTGTGTTTTTCTTTTTCCTATTCCAAATATTTTTGGGGATCTTTTTAACTTGGAACAAATTCTTCCTAACCGAATATTGCAGCCAATAATAAGTACATATACTAACTTATCATTTACTAAAACCATAAACTTGATTGTAATAAACAAGAAGCATCTTGTTTCTTTTCAGCATTTTTGTTTCAGCAATTTAAAAGTATATTTTAGTTTTTTTTCTGAAGTTGTTAAGGTGGAAATTTTTTTGCGGAATGATATTTAACGATGTCAACTTCTGCTTATTGTCAAATTTGGAATAGGAAATTTCTTCAAGAGCTTGACACTAAAAACAAAAAGTGTTTTTAAGTAAATGTAGAAGTTATCTTTTATTTTTTCTTTGATAAAGATAAAATCAAGACCTGGAAATAGATGTTTTTGAGAGAAATTACTTCTGCCGTAAGAGGTAGAGAATATTTTCAATGAATATTTATTAACTTTTTGTTTCATTAGTTAATAAATTATATTTTTAAAATAAAAATTGGTTATTCATTATTTTGCATTTATTATAAATTATTTAAATAATATTTGTTTTAAAGTCTAATTATAATTATTTAAAATTAATATTATATTGAAAATTAATAAAGATAATTAAATGAAAATAAATGTTTTAAAATAATTTAAATGATTAGAGTATTTTTTAAAAAATTATTTAAAAAATTATAGTAATCATTTTTATTACTTTAATATTTATAATTATTTTATAATATAATTAACTAAATATAATATTATATTTAATATTAAAAGCACTTTTTACAGTAAGTTTTACCAAACATTATACTGCTTTTCATCTTAAAACAACATTTACAAAAATCTATTTTCGGAATGCTTTTACCAACTTACAACACGATCACCACTCGCACCAAATAGGTCCACTTCCTACACCACGTATAGAGTCGACTTAGAATAGAGGTTAATCACTAATGCCTCCTTCCTCTTGCACACAAATGGAAAATGATGGTGTAAGGTCCTTTCCCCACACCATTCATCCTTCCAAAGCTTCAGCATCCTCCCAGGCATAACTTATGATGTAGGACAAATAGAATTGATCTATCTGATTAAGGATTTGAGAGTAAAAAAATTAGACGTCACACCCAAGATTTCTTAAACATCACATTTAAGAAGTTTTAAATATGATATTTAAAGGTTTGATTACATAATACAACTACAAAATTGAAAAACTCTCAAAATATTATTGAATACTTAAAAGAATAAAAAATAAAATTGCAAAATTATTTACAATAATCCGTAAGTAACTTTTCCTAACTAGAACTAATGTAGAAAATAATAATTTAGTAGAACTAAGAATATTAATCCTAATACAATAGAAAATAATATTAATAAGAATAAACTCTTAACTATAATTAAGAATAAAATTCTAAATTACTAAAACTATAATAATATTTTTAATAATAGACTCATAAATAGTATAGTTGTATTACATTTAATAAAATTACTATTTCTAATTTATTTAAGAAATATAGTGTTAATCATTGTACATAATTTTTTCTTGATTGGAGAAAATTTGTTCACGAGTTTTAAAGTGCTAAATAATGTAAAATCTTGACACTCGAGCTTTTCCATAAAAGTTTAACAACCTTTTGTGTTTAGTTGATCTCCTCAATACCTAAAATAATAGAAAGACACAATTGTTTAGGAGTATTAAATCTCTATGGGATGATGAAAGATATTGAGCAATAAGAAGCCATATTGGTTTTTCTTGCCTATTTATAGAGTTGACTCATATGGAAAGATCTTGAGCAATGGGAAGATATAGTGATTCTTCTTACTCTTTCACTTTAGAGTCTGACGATATGCAGCTTGACAAAAGAAAGGTACTTGTTCACTACAAGCTAAGTCATTATCCACGTAGGATACACAACCATTATTTCTTTCTTGCACCTCATCCTTTTCTTTTAATCGAATATGCAAGTTATTCTTTGTTGGGCATTCATTACTCATGTTCTCACTTTGTCTACATCTAAAGCACACAACTTCCTTACCTTTAAGAAGTTTGAAATTTGATATTGATCCATTCTTCAGCTTACATTTTGATTCAAATGTATCTTTATAATGAATTCCACAATGTTTATGGGGATTGGATATTTCGAATATTCTTCCAGATCAAGGGCCACTTGGTAAATTTGTGCTATAGTGACATAAGGTATTAAATTAATCTTTTTTAATATTAACTCTTAGTCTAGTCTTGAATTGAGATTTTGCTTGACCATCATCTTCGACTAGTTGACTTTGAATCTTTAATTATTCAAACTTTAGTGTGTACTCAGTTACTGACATGTTGTCCTGAACTAAAGTATAAACTTAGTCACGAAGTTTGTCAAAGTAATTGGAAGATAGCTAACAATTGAAACATGGTTCAATAATACTTTTCACAAATAATAGTTTTCATCTCATCCCATGTTTCAATTGTTAGCTATATATCCTTGTAATGTTTTCATCAATAATGTACTACCATATTTTTACAAGTCTAACCAACCTCACCTTGAAATCTCATGCTAGTTGAAGTATTCTTCCATTGAATTAAGCCAATGAAGGAAGAAATTGGGATCTCTTCTTCCATCAACCTCTTCAAAGGAATCAATGATCTAATCCCATGATAGTAATCATTGAAAGTAATCAATGATCTAATCCCATGATACCCCCAAAGAGAAAGGTTGTTCCACAGCCTCCCAAGCCACTAGGTGGTATTTACTTTGGATCCCCCAAATCAAAGGAATCTATATTGTAGTGCCTCAAGCTTCTTAACTGTACACAGTATTGTGAGACATGAAGTAAATCGACAGGTTGGAGAATGTGCATTTGATGAGGGTTGTACCCTCTTGTAGAGGAAGATGATTATATCACAATAAAATCTGGACAATGTAATATAGCCCTATTTTAAATGTTAGTGGTCACTGTAAATTGCTAGAGTTTTTGAAAGTGATCAAGCTTTTCTAGCAACACGTTCCTAGCAAGCTAGTGCTCCTTTCAAGGTTGCATTCTCTGTTAGGATGGCTGCCTGCAATTCCAAAGTTGAATATTTATTAGTACATTGTCTCACAGCCAAAAATGAATTTATTAGTAAATTCTCCTAGCACCAGCAAGTTTTCAATGACAAAAGCTTTGATTACACCTGCTAGAACTTGAAGTTCTGCTGCATAGCATAGAGGTCGATTGATAACTATTTAAATATATTGATACCCCCAAAGAGAAAGGTTGTTCCACAGCCTCCCAAGCCACTAGGTGGTATTTACTTTGGATCCCCCAAATCAAAGGAATCTATATTGTAGTGCCTCAAGCTTCTTAACTGTACACAGTATTGTGAGACATGAAGTAAATCGACAGGTTGGAGAATGTGCATTTGATGAGGGTTGTACCCTCTTGTAGAGGAAGATGATTATATCACAATAAAATCTGGACAATGTAATATAGCCCTATTTTAAATGTTAGTGGTCACTGTAAATTGCTAGAGTTTTTGAAAGTGATCAAGCTTTTCTAGCAACACGTTCCTAGCAAGCTAGTGCTCCTTTCAAGGTTGCATTCTCTGTTAGGATGGCTGCCTGCAATTCCAAAGTTGAATATTTATTAGTACATTGTCTCACAGCCAAAAATGAATTTATTAGTAAATTCTCCTAGCACCAGCAAGTTTTCAATGACAAAAGCTTTGATTACACCTGCTAGAACTTGAAGTTCTGCTGCATAGCATAGAGGTCGATTGATAACTATTTAAATATATTGAAGTTTAGATTTCTCAGATTCTAATCAATGAAAAACTTTACTCTTTGAGTTTCAAGATTTTGATTATCTTTTTCATATATATTTAAGTTACTATCTGTCTTTAAGCTTTTTTTGGTCTATTTGAAATACTTTAGGCCCCTCTTTTGTATGATTCCCTGCAGTAGAGTATGCTATTCACTTTTTGCTTCTTAGATCTATGAGCACGTGCCTCTGATCCCAGCTAATTATTTAACATGGTATCAAAATTTTTCCAAATAGTAGGAACTTAATTCCCCCCTTATTTTTTACCCATTTGTTACCATTATTGGGCCTTCATGCAAACATGTTCATGAATATCTGTGCCTATTTTTAGGTTTGCATTGACATGCTAAATTCAATTGTTACTTTGTCTCCTAATAGCTGATAAAAGTAGAAGGCTCAAGAAAGGATCTCTTTTCTTCCTAGAAGGTGGTGGGTGATGATTCACACACTAAATGTTTCCAGGCTGTTGTTTCTTTCTATCCATTGTCTTTTCCTTTTCTTGATAGTCCTTAGTTCTGTTTCTCATTTAATCATTGGTCTAATTGAATAAAAGTAAGATTCTTGAGGATGTAAATTTGGTTTTAATCTTCTAATATTCTTTTTATATAAAAAAAAAAAAAAGATCTTGTAATACGCTAATGATCCAAACATCAAACTTTTATGGAAACTCTCATGTGTATTGCGAGGCTTGCCTTCTTCCCTGCTACTTTAACTGACTTGATGTTTTTCAGCCTTTGCTTGTCGGAAGAGTTCAGTTAGACCTAAAGATTTGCATCATGAAGTTTTGATGTAAACCACTGTTTCTTGTGGCATTGCAACAAAATATATTTTAACTTAGGAAATTATGAGTGGCAGCCAAAACTGTCAACTTTGACCCTTTATATTTCTAGGAGAAACATATTGGTAAATAGAGAAATTGAAGATCTTTTTTTCTTTTGAAATAGAGAAATTGAAGATCCTTTTTGAGGTTGAGCTAAATTGAATAGCTTAGAATTATTTATTCCCTAGGTTTCTCAATCCTCTTATGTTATATCTTTGCCAAATAGTTAACAGTTGTGGTTATTTGTAATCTAAATGTCATCGCTATGCGATCTTTCCTCAGTTTAAATGGATCTTGTTTTTCTGGCAGAGAAAGTTAACTTGAGCGTTCAACATTGGAGAGTAAATTCCGTGGCTTTAGTGTTGGAGTGTTTATGATTAAAAGTTACTTTCACGCGGGCCACGTAGTAAGAAGTCAAGTTAGGATATTTTTCACATCTGCAGGCTATACAGATGTAAGGCTTCTTTTCTAAGTACAATTTTTAATTGGTTATGAATCTTGACCTTTATCAGGGCTTTCAGATTTTCGTAGTTTCCTCTTTTTATTATAAGAAAATAAACTTAAAACAGGGAGAGAGAGAGAGAGAGGAGAGAGAGAGAGGAGAGAGAGAGAGAGGGAGAGAGAGAGAGAGAGAGAGCGAGCGCAAGTGCGAGAGAGCGAGAGATAAAAAGAACATAAAATGGGAGGTTACCTTTTTTTGAGATAAAAAGAATGTGTATAAAGTGGGAGGATACCTTGTGGAATTAATTTTGTAAATTTTTCCTTCTGTTTGAAGGGTTATGTATTTCAGATTCTCGTTGGTATTTAACTTCTAGTCCAACCTAAATGCATTGCTACATTATGCTTATATGTTTTTACATAAGTTGATTATTCAGAATCTGTCTTTCAGCAGGGCTCTAATCTACCGGGATGTCTATTGATCTGAAGGAAAATCTATTCGCTTTTGAATGTTTAAGGTATGTCACACACTAATTTGACACAGTTATTTAGTGAGGCACGGATTATTACTTGTTAGTGTTGCTTATGGGGCATTCATGAATCATGTTGTTGCAGAAAACTTTTGTTTTGCTTAATTACTGATCTTGTAATATTGTGATGGTACCATATTATCTTTCTCAGGATCACCCTTTATTTTATTACTGCTAAATTATTGCCTGGTAGATGCAGTGAAATTTATTTTTCATCCTTTATTACACTTAAATCTTATCTTTACAGAAGAAGCTGGTTTCCCTCTTCACACACACCTGCTAAAGTTGCTTCCTTTAATCATTTTTAACCAAAAGGTTTTCTTGAATAGCTAGTGGTTCACATACCACATCCCAAGTATTAGGAGCATAACTTCATCCATGGATCCTTCTTGATAGAAATTGAGCTCATTTAATCCCTTTGTAATGCATCTTCTTTGCTAATGCAGTTGCAGTTTGCTGCAATTACAATGGAAACAGGCCTCTGTAAGTTTTGTGGCATAATAATATCTGGGCATAACCAAAATGTTTTAATAGGAAAGAACAATACTCCAGTTTTGTAGCCCTTGAAGGTCTCTCGTAGTTTGCCTGCTCTGGTTGGCTTAGCTGGAGGTGAACAGGTGCATGCAAGTCATCTCCTAAGCTTAGACCATTTTTGAAAATGGAATTCCTGTTTGCTCCATTCCCATCCCTTGTTCCATAAACCTGGTATGCAAATCACTGTTCTTATAGTGACTCTGGAACATACTGAAATAGAAACAAAGTTTACTGACTGAACTGGACTAGTGTTTTATGCATGGTTGCAGTGTTTATCAGTTACCAAAACTGATACCTTCTTATATAATTCCATGTTTTCTTGACGGATGAGGTTTACCTTCTTATAGAGCTCAACATTCTCTTCGTGAATGAGGTTCCCCTGCAATACTAAATTTAGTTAGTCAGGATTAAAAAAAGTCAGACAAAAAATAAACCTTTTGTTTTCTCAATTCACCTTTCGGTTTAGTTCTTGTATTTCATCCATCAAGATTTGGTCCTACAAAGTAAACCAATAACTGAAGTGAGTCTGAATACGCTTTGTTTGCTAGCAGTTTCCAATTTTATTTGGTTATATTTTCATTATCAGACCTTTTTCATGCGAACACTTCGAAGGCTCATCTCCAGTTGGTTCTCTAAGTTCTGTAAATCTTTAACATTCAAGCCAGAAAGCTCTTCCCCCATCATCTGCCTGTTATTGTTGTATGGAAATAAGTGATTTGACTCCAAAACTTTGATCTTTTAAAGATGTTACTGAAATGCATTGGAAATTTGAAGAGATGTCACTTTTCATGTTACATCTTCTCCGTACCTTTTAGTTTGATATATGCCATGCTGTGTCTATGTAGTAGGGAGCAAGATGTTGCTTTCTGGGGCTCCGTTGTTGTTACTATGGATTTTTTTTTTGTAGGAAAAGAAGTTTTCATGTTGACAATAATTACACTGTTGTGAACAAGTCAAAGTTACTGTTGTTTGACCAAAACTAAAAAAGCTAAGTATCCTAAAATGATAGGAAGAATTTTTATAAAGATAAAAGGGAATTCCTGCCTCAGCATAATATTTTTTCTACAGTTTCTAAGATCTCTCATCAAAGCATACGAAAATTAACTCTTTTGTTAAGTTAGTGGTGTATACATATTTCTTCTGCAAGAAAAAGAAAATATATAAATGAGCACCAACCTATCTACAAAATTCTTTATATCTCAAGCAAAACATCAATCAATTCCCTCGACTCCTCGCAGGAACCCGATGGCTGGTCCTTTATAAAAAAGCTTGGGACATTGAACCACAAGTCTCTAAACCTGTCAAAAGAGGATTCAATCCCTTCAAAAGCCCTCCAGTCCTCTCCTTCCCAATCCCAGAAGGTGGCCAGGGGAATGAGCCGTGAGTTAATGTATATTACACTTTCTCAATATTAAAAAATTAAATTAAAGAGTATCTGTGAAGTAAAAATGCTAATATTATAATTTTTGGAAAGTTGGGGAAGCTGCTATTCAGCCATTCCTGCCTATCTCCACTACTGATTGTTTGCAAGTTGCCACTAATCTAGTCACTACCGAGCAACCACTATGAATGGAAAATCATTCTATTTGGCTAACGATTGCCACTTCACCTAGCTGTTTGTGAATGACAACTCTTGCAATTGGAGGAGAGCGCAGGAGGAAGGGAGAGAGAGGATGGACTAGGTCTCATGGGATTCAGCCATGATTTGAATCCAGTTATGATTACTCTTCAAGACACTCATTGGGAAGTGGATTTGGAGATTCACAATAAAGGTAGCTTCTGATCGAGTGTGATTATAACCAAATTTGGTTTGGATGATGGGTTTGGAGGACCGGGACTTACAAGTATGGGTTGTACTTTTAGAAGAGTATATTGCAGGCAGGGATGAGTTCTGCAACTGTTTATAGATGAGTGTCATGTTTAGTAGGAAGTTGAAGTTTGGGAAAGATGAAGGGCCTTAGACCATCATTTTCCTTCAGTGTTGTTATTGTGCAAGAGGAAGGAGGCATTAGTGAGTCACCTCCATTGCATATCCTCTGGTCAGGTGGTGTGGGAGGTGGATCTGATTAGAAATTTGAAAGATTGGAAGAAGATGGATATGTCAGTCTCCTGAATATCATGTGCTTCTCCTGTATTTCTTGTAATGGGATTCATGCAGCACTGTCAAAAGCAAGAACCCACTTAGGAAGTAAAATATGGCCTTGAGAACAGCTTTTGGCTAACCGCTGAGATTCCTAACTATTGATAATTATCTTTCGGGATTGGCTAACAGGTGCTTTCTTTGTAAGAGGGCAGCTGACATTTGAAATTACCTTTCAACGTGGTGCACTTTTTCCTTTCTTTTTTGGTGTGCTGCACTTCAGTTCCTTGGATTGGGTTTGGGTCATGGCTAGTTTGGTATTTGATAAGTTTGGTAGGGCATTTCTAGATAAGAGAAGGAAGAAGCTTGTCTCTCTCATCTCTTAGGCTACACTGCAGGTTGTTAGGAAAAAAAAAGGAACCATAGAGTTTTTGTAGATGGTATTTTTCTCTTACATACTGTGAGGGACCTTTGACACCAAATCCTATGTTTTTGTTTTAAGGATCATTCTCTTATGCATGATGAGGACCTACGTAACCTTACAGACATTTTAACAGAAATCTAAATCACCTCTGATCTCTGTATCACCCCTTAGTTCCTTGATAACATTATTTTCCCAGTCTTGCAGTGACCAGACTACCTAGAAGACTGCCTCGTATGTTAAAATGTATGGAATAACACCATAAGAGGAATTAGAAGACAATAATATGTGACCTGTTCTGCGTTCACCAGAAAACTGAGAAAAGCATATGATTTAGAAATTACTAATGGGCTATTTGGTTCACCAATATCAGTGCTTACAGGCTAAATTCTATTCCATAATTTTCCCATTAAGCAGTCCAGATATGTTCACTTTAAGAGTCTGTCAAAAAATTATCCTTTGACATATAGGAGATACTAATATTGACAATGCATATGTTCTTAACTTAATAATAGAATAATAAGTACAGAGATCAGGAAGTTACATGTTCTTAGCATGCTTTCCGGCAAAGAGAAGAAAGCCTCTTTTTATGTCTGTAGGTCAGATGTTGATGGATGCATTTTTATCGTGTTGTTTGATCAGTATAAGAATGACAGTGTACATGTTCTTAACCTCACTATTGATAATGAATTAGAGAAAAGGTTGTCTCCATTTTCTTAACATGATTTCGGGCAAAAGGAAAAGAAGCTTTTTTTTTTTATCTGCTGGTTGGATGTTGATGAATAGACTGTATGCTTTGGTGTATAACATTCAAAAAAAATTGTCCCTTGGTTTATGTCCAATACGATGTGTGACAAGTCCTTGATGCACTAAATAACATTTAGTTCTGCATTTTTTTTCACTGTATGCACCTAATTCTTCTGCTTTTTGATTGATATTGGATTGAAAAAATTCTTGAAAGTAAAAGCAAAACCAAACATAATACCGATGATTCTCTTGGAGGCTTTGCAGCTGTTGCCTCAGCATTGTTGCCTCCCTTTGCCAGAACTGGAAAAAAAATTGAAGGATTTAGATGAGTAATGGATATGGCACACAGTTTTCTGTTTTTATTTTTTTTATTTTTTTCTTATTTTCTACAGTTTATTTATGATTTTTAAGTAAAAGAGCTTATCAACATAAACAGTTCAAAAAAACTTAACATGTCTTCTCTAATTGGTAAAAGTTCCATATAGAGGAAGGATGTGTACCGAGGAAGTAGTTAGACTGTCAACTATTTGATTTTAAATATGTGATGATAAACTATAGTTTACTTGGGACAT
Organism: Carica papaya; assembly: GCF_000150535.2. Next base: position 299,666 of record NW_019014515.1, read on the forward strand.
GATAGAAAGAATTGAAACTTGGATGTCCTTGTTTCTAGGTACTCCTAGTACTTTTTGAATTCGGATTCTATATGAATTTTAAGTAGAAGTAAATTTTGGGTTATACTATATTCCTAGGAAGTAATTAGACTGTCAACTATTTGATTTTAAATACGTGATGATAAACTATAGTTTACTTGGGACATGATAGAAAGAATTGAAACTTGGATGTCCTTGTTTCTAGGTACTCCTAGTACTTCTTGAATTTGGATTCTATATGAATTTTAAGTAGAAATAAATTTTGGGTTGTGCTATATTCCTAGGAAGTACTAAAACTCTTTCTAGGACAAATCTTTATACTGACCACAGTTTGAGCCATGTTCAAAACTCTCTTTCTTCACAAGTGAGGATTTTAGGGAAAAGGGACCAATTGTTTTTAGTTGAGGAAATCTGCTGTATGCAACAGGTGGTCCTATGTCCTTTTATATAATGCAGAATGGATTAGCTCTTGGTTACTTATATAAATTAGAAATTATGATTCAATCAACTATAAATTTACTATACTATATAGGAGTCTATTGTTATAGTTTTATTATCATTCGGAAAAAAAATTGTTATACTTTTAGCAACTTTAGGATTTTATTCTTATTAATATTCAGTTTTCTTATTTAATATTAGTAGTATTATTTCCTAATCTTATTAGCATCAGTATTTCTTAGTTTAATCTTATTTGAGAAAGGTTAACTAAGAAGCATTATGAAGAACTTTCTAATTTTACTTTTGAGACAGACTTTGTTGTACAATAAGTTTTAGTTAACTAAGAAGAACTTTCTAATTTTACTTTTGAGACAGACTTTATTGTTTAATAAGTTTTACTTTCTTCAATTAGTTGTGTGATGCTTTAAAACTTTTTAAATATAATGTCTAATAAATTATATATCAGGATCCAAATTAATCATAATTTATTCTATATTAATTGTTACCAAAGCTAGAAGAAGCCTGGGCTCAAAAGCTTAAAACTATGTTCCAGACATTGAGAATTCCTAAAAACAAAACATGCGATCATATTTGGTGAACGAGCGCTACCTTTCTAAGGTGGAAGAGATTTGCAATCATATTTTACTATGGTGCCCCTTAACGTATAAACTATAGTGTCTGGCATATGGGTTGTTAAGCGTCGGTTAGGTAATAGCGGATAATGTTAGGAATGAGTTATGAGCATGGAAGGGTGTCAGTGATTGGAAAAAAACATTTAGGATTGATTCCTCTTACTATCTTTTGTGTGGTGTGGGAAAAGAGGAATAGAAGGATTTTTGGAGTGGAAGAGGATGTTAATAAGGTTAAAGTTAGGTGATATCAAACATTGGGCTTGTCGGTTATGAGTATTTCTTTATATTCCATGGAAGATTTTAAAAATCTTTGTTCATGAGTAGGCACACATCCTCTATGCGGTGATGGTAAATAGAGGGCCTTCCTTTTCAGGGTGTCAAGAGATTGAGGCAAGGATATTTTTTTATCTACACTTCTTTTTTATTATAGTATGGAAGCATTGAGCAGATTGTTGGAGAAAGTTATGGTGGAGGTATTGAAGTAAAAATGCAAGAGTTGTCCCATCAAATAGAGATCTCTCATTTATTTTTTGCTGATGATACTCTGATTTTTCTGTCAACTTGAGGAATGGATGATATTAAATCTTTTGGTTTGGGGCTAGGGTTGTGGAGGTTTTGAGTTGTAAATCTGTAAAGGTCCCTATTAAGTATCTTAGACTTCCACTAGAGGCAAAATATAAAGATGAGAGAGAACTTGAGACCCTGCGATTGAGATGTTTGAGAGGACTAACTGGGTGGAAAAGAAATTACCTATCTAAGAGTGGGAGGTTAAAACTCATTAAAAGCAAGCTCATAAACCTTCCTATTTATTATTTATCTATCTTGATAGTGCCTGTAAAGTAGCAAAAAACCTGAAAAATATTCAATGTCAATTCTTTTGGGAGGATAATGAAAGGAGTAGGAGATATCATCTGGTGAAGTAAGGGGGTTTGGGCTTAAGATCATTTTTTGAGATGAGTATGGCCCTTACAAGGAAAATTGATATGGAGGCATTTGAAAGAGGAGGGGAGGTTGTTGAAGAGAGTTATTGATAGAGTGGACGAAGGGGGAGGGTTAACTAGAGAGATAGTGAGGCCTCGCAAGATGGGTTTGTGGAGGAAGATAGGTATGGAAGACAACAATTTTTAGAGTGTATTCAATGGAGATTGAGAGGGAAAATAAAATCCAATTTTGGGATAATGAATGTATAGGAAAGGGTAGTCTCAGAAATCAATTCCCGAGGATTTATGCTATTAATCAAGAGAAGAATATGGTTGTAGAGGAAGCCTTTAGGGGGAGAATTGTAGAAGGAAGTGGAATACGAATGTGACAAGGAACCTCACGATTGGAAGTAGAAGAATATGAGACATTGCTTTAGCTGTTGTTCAATATGCATTTGAGTGAAAACAAGGACAAGATCATGCAGAAACTGAATAAGGATGGAGAGTTCATTGTTAGTCTTTTATAATCATTTGGTCAAAATGGATAAGGCGAGGCTGGTCAAGTTCCCAATTAATCAAATTTGGAAGGTGAAACACCCTTAAGAATTGTTTTCTTTGCATGGGAAGCGAGACGAGAATGCATTCTGACCATTTATAAGTTGATAAAAAGGGCAAAATTCTAGTTAAAGAAAGCTACTGAATCTTGTAATCACATTCTTCTCTAGTGTTCGATGATGTACAACATTTAGACAGTGATTTATGGTATGCTGGGGATTAACTAGCTTATTACAGGAACAATTAGAGATAAATTATGGGCATGAGATGAGATATGTGCAAAGAAAAAATTTGTAAATCTTGTTCCTTTAACTATTTTTTGGGTGGTGTGGAAAGAGAAGAACAATAAACTTTTGAAGGGTGCGAAAGGGAAATGGCTAGAACTAAGGATAGATGGATATAGAGGAGAGAAGGAAGTTACTCTCTAAAGGTGAATGCCTAACATTTATCAAGAGCACGTTATCCTATCTTCCAGTTTACTACATTATTTTTAACAATTCCAACAATTATTGCTAAGAAGTTAAAAGTAATTCACTGCAGACTTATATGGGGTGACTTAGAGAAAAGAAGGAAATACCACTTGGTGGCATGGGAGGTGAGTAAAAGATCGTTAAATGAGGGAGGATTGTGTTTGAGATTTGTAATAGAAATAAATCAGGCACTTCAGGAAAAATGGATATGGATGTTTATGAAAGAAAGGGGTATATTATGAAGGAGTGCGATTGAGGCAAATTTTGGTACAATGGATAGGGGGAGATACTCTGGTGCTTTGGCTAGGCCACATGGGAAGTGGTTGTGGAAACAGAGAAACATGGGAAGAGATAAATTTCAAGAAGGTATCAATTAGAGAATTGGGAATGAGGAGAGAATTGGTTTTTGGATGGATGTTTGGACTAAAGGAGGAGTGTTGAGAGATAGGTTCTCTCAGATCTTCACTATTATAGATATAAGGATCTATTGGTTAAAAAGGCTTAAGCGATAGAAAAGAGGGAAGAGATTGGCATGTAGAGCTCTTGGGGAACCTCAATAATTGGGAAGTTAACAAATACGAATCACTCTTGAACTCATTGTCTTCTGTATCTCTTGACCAGAATTATGACCAACCGATTTGGTCCCTTGATTCAACAAAGAACATTACAGTTGGTTCTTTTTATAGACATTTGACCAAGGAAGAACTCAACGAGATAATTTCTAGTTCACGCAAATTTGGAACGTGAGTGCACCTCCTAGATTGCTTTCTTCACTTAGAAACATGTCGTGATGTACTCTGACATTGATAAGTTGATG
>NW_019014515.1:303555-324170 GCF_000150535.2 Carica papaya
TATCTTAGTTGATATATAAATATTTTTTATATATGGGTTTGTACCTTCTTGGTGCTTGTATTTAATGATACTTTATGCATTGTATTTAAAAAAAATAGTAATCCTTTATAAACTTTCATTGTTACAGCTATTTATAATTTTTTTTATTTTTCTTTTACAAAATGGACATTTTTGTTGGACTCAAGGGATGTTTGCTAGAGTTTGTCATTTGTGAACCTTATGACTAGCGGCAGAATGACTGCCTTCTTTTCTTTTGGCTCATTTTGGCTCAAAACTGGTGCACACAACCTTTTACAGTATTTTTGAGCCTTACTTTGTTTAGCTTACTTAGTCTTCCATGAAATCGGTGGCCTTGTTTCAGAAACAGCAATTCTTCTGCTGCTTCCATATGGACATCCTTTGTTCGACCATACACTACGAATACTGATAATATGTCCAGCAAACAATGTTGGAATGCTACCATCTTGGTATTCACCTGCAATTTTCCCAGTCTAATAATTTTGACGTTACCATGTTGGACTGCATTAAGTTATTGATAGTTACCTACATCCCATCTACATTTATTAGCTGTTTCCAGGAAATTTAATATTCATGTTTAAAATATGTAGGCATGTTGTTAGTGGCATGCACAGACAACATGAATCTTCCTTGTCACTACAGTTAGCCTTCCTTATTTTATAACATTCCTGTTGCAATGACTGTTGATTCAGTTAAGACATACATCAAATTGCTCCAGTTTCTGGTTCGATATTGTTTGGTACATGTTTTCCAGCCATAGTCACTGTTCATTAGGAGAGATCATCATTGTTCTCCTACAGGTTATAAGTTTGTGGAACAACAGAAGCAAATTTGAGATTGTTGCTTCTTGCATATTTTTAATATTGTTTTTAAAGAATGCAATATACATTGAAACCGCATAGATGTGCCTACTTTCAATCTTCCCATCAAGCACAGTGGCAGCAAAATCATATTTTAAGGTTAAGACAAAGAAATTTAAGGATCACATGTGAAAATTACCTTTATTTCAGATGTTTGGTTACCGAGCTGCTGGTTTTCTTCTTTTGTTCTATTGTACCGCTCAATTACAGTTTTCATGCTGGTAAGAGAAATTCAAATTATATCAGGAAAACAATGTCACTAACAGCAAAGACAGAAGATGCAACGTATGATATGTTCTTATGACCTTTTGATGTTCGTTATCTTCTCTGTTCTCCTTTCTAGATATAAGTTAAGGTATCCCATTAAGTAATAGTTACAAATTTCCAGGAGCATGGAAATATAAATCTGTCAGTGCCTATGGAGCTCAAACCTAGAAGTAAGTTTTCTTCTCCTTGGCTTTTTATGGACAGTGTTGAAGTTCAGTAGGTTTGGGTAGCATCTTGTTCTTCTATTCTGCTAACAATAAAATATTATCCATGCAAATTGAAATATATAATAAAGAGCAGTCGTGTTTTCATTGTGACAGTTTCCTGTCAGAGCCACCATAAGGGGACACCATGGTGAATCTTTTTTCTATCTTTGTTACTAGCTTGATTTTGTGCAGCTGAAATTTGAGAGTTCATGAGGAATATTAATCACAAATCACTTACAGCTAAGCTCTCTTGGTTTTAACTTCTAATGATGCGATCTAATCACAACAAGTCTTAATCTGGAGGTTCCAGTTAGAGTTAGTGATGATAGTTTAAATAATGCTTTTAGTATATTCTAATAGAAGTTTCCTGTCAGAAGTCATATTTTATCTAGATCAGGTCATTAACCTTTTGTAGATTCTTCTTTTCTCTTCATTTTGGGAGCCAAATGGGAAAGAGAATATTACATATTGATGGACAACAATATCCATCAGTAGCTCAGTTGTTAGATAGACGGGGAAAATCAGAGTTCAGATTAATTGAGGTCCACCTGACAAATAAGCCAATAGAAGAGAGTTGTCCGGAGGGCATGAAGAAGATGAATCTTCAGAAAAGCACATGTATTGCAGTTGGTGTCAATATGCAACCAGAATATATAGTTGTGCCTTGAAATAAACATTCATGGCTTTGCTACAGAAACAAAATATCTCTTTGGAAGTAATTTACAGATACATGCTTACAATTATATTCTTACATGATAAGGCAAGTAACTAAACTTATCCTTGCTTATAAGTATCTCTCCCTCTCCTATCCATTTATCAATCTAAAAAAGAGTGATTGTAGTAACCTTCTCCAACATCTAGAAGATTGGTAACAAACGTTAAGTTTCTGCATCAAACTAATCACCATATAAATAGCTGCTTTAGTGGCTCAGGGATTAGCCTTATTATAGAAAACAGTGATTGAAGTAATAGTCTTCCACAATTAGCAAGAGAGCCTTATCAAAAGCCTTGGACATGGCTCTGATATGAAGAAAGAAAAGAGAGAAGAAAAAGAGAAGAATGAGAGAATGAATACTAAGAAGAAGATATGAAGGGAGAAATAGATATAAGATTTTTATTGATTTCGATTGGTGTTTACAAGTGATGGAAGATGGCCTTTTATAGGCATTAATACAGTAAACAAAAGCGTTCTTCTTGGCAAAATCATGCTTGACAGGATTGCGCGGTGATAATGAACGCGGTGTCGGCTGCGGGATGGAATGCAGATGGCAGAGGCATTGGCTGTGAGATTGAAGAGATTATTAGGGTTGACAAAATCGAACCCTAGTTTTGTTTTATTATTTTGCTCTTTGATGTGAATTTCATAACTTACCCTTCCTTTTATTACACCTTAAATGGGTTCATCACAATACCCTCCTCTTGAGCATCAACCTTGTCCGTAAGGTTGAATTGTAGAAATTTTTTCTTTGAGAGTTTTTTCCATAACAATTTTTTCCATGGCCATTATTGTTTTATTTGCACAACAGTGCCCTGGAAAATACCTATCTTCATATTTGTAATAGACTGCTGATCTTCTAGGTTTTGCTTTATTTCCTATGCTCCTAAGGGGTCTATCATTATATCAATATTTTTCTGATAATGGAGCATCATTGTTGGGAAGATAAGGATTCATGGACAACTCTATTACTGATTGTTTATGCAGTTAAAGCTGTTCGAATGTTTAATTAAGCATTTGTGGCTTGAGGAATTTTATCGTGTGTTGTAGTTGTTTTACGTACTCAAAAATGGTACTTGTTTGGTGTAATTTAACTCCTTTATGAAGTCTTTCCGTAAGGGTCCTCCGAATCGTTAATAGAGTTCTTTTACAAAATATTCCTAATCCAGGTTATCAACATCTAACATTTTATTTAGTATTTCAAGATGTAGTATTAGAGAACTTTTTGGACTTGGTAGTGGTCAAAAGATTTGTTCCTCTAAAGTCATCTCGATTCATGGACTTAACCTCAAACATTGGGAAAAAATCATAGACCCGAAAGCTGGCTAGGACCCCTAAAGCCATCTCGATTATGGCACAACATGTGGATCAAGAGATGTCTGGGGCATTGAGACAACCACGGGATGCCGAAGCAACTAATGGAATCCAGAAGGGTCATAGTCTTTTGACTACTTTCAGAACTGCCTAGGACTGCTACCATTACCCAACAGTACCCAGAATTATGGAGGATACTGATAGAACTCTTGAGCACTAATTTGCTAGAATCAGAACTCAGGATTGGTGCTTTAGCTGTTGCAGCACTGGTATAGTTACTCTAGCACTTGGTCAAATAGAAGTATAGAAAACAAGCTGTTGGTTAATTGATGTATAAAGGACCATAACTGAATAGGCCATTATGGTAGTTAGCTACTGATGTAGTACAAAGTAAGGGCTAACTTGCTTATTTAGGGATTTGGGGTTGTTTCAAGGAATTCTTACGTATGATGCCTAATAGTTGGTATAGAAACAGAACACTAACAAGAAGCCAGATATGATACCCCTAATAGTTGGTATAGGAACAGAAAATTAACAAGAAGCCACATTTATGAAACCATTGAGCATCATGCTAAGAAGAGGTTTCTTATGCATCACACTATACGCATGATTGCATACAAGACCAAGCTGTTAAGAAACCTCTCATGATAATCTTATTAACCCATGGCTTGATTTTGCAAGATAAATCACATAGGTACTTATAATAAACATAAAAATCCTAGGCTAAGTAACGTAGGGCTAAGAGAGGTTGAATACAAATTGAGAGAATTTTTATTAAGAACAAAAGTTAAAAATCTTGAGTTTTAATAATCAAAATAATATCTTAATATACGAATAATAATCATGAATAATCTACCTAATAACTAAGTTAAAGTACCTTATTTATAAGCACTAAAATGCAATAAAAATAGAAAATATAGAATACATATAAAATAGAAAAATAAATTAAATAGAAGAAAACTGAAAAATCTTCCTATTTCCTTTTATTGTAAATAAAGAAAACCTAATATAGGAAATCTTTTCGGTGCCCCCATGAGCGATATTTGGTGAACAAGCTGACAGGAATGCTCTGAAGTGAACAAAAGCAACATTGTCGTCCACCTCTTGGTGGTGGCTAGAAATCACGTTGGCCAACAATTGTCTTTTCGTTCCTGTTGCTCTTGGTGGCTGTAGTAGTATTTTTTTTCTTTTTGGCAAGAAACTTAGTTTGAGCAAATTTAAAGGTATGGCATTTCCATTTTAGGCTCTGATACTATCTGATGTAGAACAAAGAGAGGTTGAGTACAAATTTCGAGAATTTTTATTAAGAATAAAATTCAGAAATCTTAGATCTCAATAATTGAGACAATATCTCAGTATATGAATAACAATTACGAATAACCTATCTTATGACTAAGCTAGTAAATAGGAAACATCCCATTTCTTTTTACTGCTAATAAAGAAAAGCTAAAATCGGAAAGTAAGTTAAATGAAAAGAATTAGAGCTTTTTATTATAAAACTTTCCAAAATTTTAATTTGCTATAAAAAAAAATTAACATTTTTTATTCCTTTCGGTGTAAAATTTCTCAAAATAATTGTTCCCCTTATTTGGTTCGTCATTCTTCTATTATTGAAATATGTCTATTTTTGAAGTTTCCTATTCTGCATCACTATTTTTCAAATAAATTCAAATTTTTTTGCATTTATTTATGAAAATATACTTATTTTAATTAAAAAAATGATGAAAGGATCCTACTTAAAATGATAAAATTAAGTTCTTATAGAAGTCCATGTATATTGAGTTTTTGTCATAATGATAAATTTAAGAATGTGTATATTTTATTATTTATACTTGTTTTAACTAGGAGAAAATGATAAAATTAAGTTCTTATAGTAGTTCATGTATACTGAATTTTTTTGTCATCCTAATATAATTTAATTTTCTCCTAATTAAAACAAATAAAGATAATAAAATTTATGCGTTTTTCTAGTTAAACTAAGTGTAGATTTGTAAATGAGCTTCATATTATTTATAGATTTGTTCTACATATAGCACTAATGAAACTATATCTATACAAGTAGGATGGAAAGAATAACTTAAAAGAATTTGAACAGTTAATAGAATCCTAAGGTTACTAAAAATTTATTTTATTTTATTTTGTTACATTGAAGTTTAGAGCATCTAGAAATACAATTCTTAATCTACTTAGAAATTCTCGTTCATGTCCATTCTTCACCAACAATATATAAAGATGACCAAAAGTACAACTAAAGGAAGATGATAAGCAATATGGCTAGATATCTAGGTTGTGTACTTAAATGGATTTGGAGATAGTGAAAATTATGATGCACAACAACTTTATATCCAAGGATCAGCAATTTTAACAGAAGGTAGATTGTGATAAGATAATCGAAGACGAGTATTCAACCGAGAACAGTGAGAAACAAAGAAAATAAATTTGACCATGTGAGAGAGCAAAAGTCAACATTCTTCAATGGCTTAACTATTCAACTATCAATACTTAATGCGTTTGTGGTAGATTGCAATTAAAATTTTTTGATATATTTGAAATTATGGAAAATAGGATAATTTAAATTATCAATAGGATAATTTAAATTATCTTTTAGGGAGATATAAGCAGGTGATTGTGCTTGTTAAAAATCTTCAATTTAAGAAGTAAAGAAGCATTACCTATTTGATTAGTCTTCTAAAAGAACAAAAATGTCTTTGATAATTTTTTGTTCTTCCAAACTTTATCCTTTCACGAGAATACTATGCCGCCATTGTCATCACCTTATCTCATTGCCAGTGCTACTATCATTGTTGGTACCATTGCTACTACCATTAGCATCAACGCTAATACCACAATTACGACAACACTATTATCTCCAATGTTGTTGCCCTCCATCCTTATTGCCTTTATAACAACCATGCATGTCGATGTTGTCACCGCTACTACTATAATAACTACCACCACAATGCAAATTATTTTTATCGTCTTTATCGCTTTAGTAATTATTATTATCATTGTTATTATTACTATCACCATCATTTACATGATCACTACTATGCTACTATCATTGTTGTTGCTACTGCTGTTACCATTGGCACCGCTTTTTCTCTTGCTCCACCAAAATTTCACTGGCACCTTATTACCACTCACCTCTATTGTTATGATTTCTATTACTATCATTATTGTCTCAATCACTACTGACTACAACCATCACTCTATTTATTAATATTAATTAAGAAAAATATAATATGATTTTTCGTGTTATACTAATTTTTTTAGCTCAATCATCATAAACATATTGTTGAGAAAAAAAATTTTACTCATTGATAGTTAGCTTACTTACCCAATTGCCTTATTCTTACTCGTTAATATTAATGAGGTACTAATGAAGTGCCTTCTGGAATAAAAAGGAATTTATAATTATGTTAAACTTTTTATAAGTTTTCTGAGATTTTTGTCATGCATAAAATGATGATTGTTAAATAAAAAATATATTTAAAAACTTAAGGTCTCTAATTTTATTGGAAGTGTCATAACGAGAGAGACAAGACAAAAAATAATATCTTGATAAAGCTCTTCAGTTCCTTCTAAATAACAAGTAAAGTAAGAAAATGATGATAGAGATAAGGCTCGTCCTTCTTTTATTGGTCTCTTAGTTCATTTTGGATACCTTGCCACATCCAAAACTTATTATTACCTATCTGACCAACTATCATCTACCTCAAGCCAAGCAAATCAAGTGTAGCATACCAAAGACAAGAAGAGAAGTGCATCACAATTAAAAATGATTATGGGTTTCAATATTTTTTTCACAAAAATGATATTTATTAAAGACCTTTTGCCTCAAAAAATTGTGTATTTGAGGAGATGTAACATTTATTTTTAAAGAAAAATATTTTAAATAGCTAATATTGATTCCTATCTCTTTCTAGACTAACAAAACAATTGTCTCAATTATGTCTCAATAACTACAATAGCAAAACTATCTGGATTAAAAGCTTTATTCCCTTTGTGGGATCAAAAGACATCCAAAATCTCATTCTTAAGGAAAGGAATGCAAAGGAACATGTCATTTAACCCATTTTCTTCATTTTTTAAAAAAATTATTCTGTCTTTAAAAATATATAAAAAGAATAACTGAGGCACATGATTGTAAGCTTTTTGACAACTTGGTTACATTTGTATCTCCTTTTGTCTAACTAAAATGCCAAGATGACTTCCAAGATGACTTCTTCATTTGCATAGTAAACGCGACATCCAAGCATGTTGAGCTTCATTTACAACTCTGACCTACCACTCTAGACAACCTTCAAAACTATAACTTATTGTACGGTCTATGCTCTTCACCCTCTAAATGCAAACATAAAACATATATCCATAAATAGAAGGTTAAAACATAAAAGATATGTTTGCAAGAGAGCTATCTCCCTCATCATCTCATCCTTTCAGTATAGAGGTGAAAAAGGTTGTGGGATTTAATTGGTTTCTGCTCAACATATCTTGAATTATTTCTTGAACATTGGTAAAGATGAGCATTGGATGGTTTTTTTTTTTTTTTTTTTTTTAAGAAATAATCATTGGATGGTTTTAGAATTTCATTAACTCAAAGAAGTTTTTGTCCCCTCTTTTATTAGTTATTTTAAAGAAATAAGTAGGAGTATTTGAGTTCATTTGTTTCTTTTTATCGGACCCCATTGTTATTAATTTCATACCTTGAATATTTTTTAAAAGAAAGAAAAAGTCATTTTCTCTTCCATCACCATGTTTCGTGTAACTTCATAAAAATATTTTCTCATGAATTCTGCACATTGGCGGCACTTTGTTAATATCTTGCTTACAGCTAAATTCACCCTAAAAACAAATATTGACATCAAGTTACATATTCATCCCTAAATCAAGTTATGCAGTTATAGCTACCGAACTTGGGAAGTTCCAAATCCCAAGTTCAAATAATATGCGTCACCAAAATTAGTATGTATGTATATACAAAAACGAAGGATGATAACTGAGAGAAAATTAATTGTGAACATGTAAGACGGATTTCACAAGAGAAAATGGGATGTAAAGATTTAATTATTCTATTTTTTAAAAACTTTTTTAATTTATATTTACATGGACACATTATTATGAGCATACTTATTGATACTTTTGAATCTATCTAAAAACTTTTATTTAACTTTTCTTAGTAACGTGGAGTAGTCTCTCACGGGATAGAACCCCTGGTTTCTTCCTCTAAGTCGGACATGAATTCTCTCAAGATGTACGATGAGAAAAGAGATATTTCAACAATTAATTTTTTTGTATTATTATGTAATAATACGGGAAAGTATGCTTAAAAAACTTGTGGCTTTCTTAAACTGCTTGTCATAATTATTCGGCGATCCTTTGCGAATTGTATGTGTATTACTCTCCAAAACAAAGCAACTCATTACGACTATGAACTGGATGTGACAGCTAAGTATAAGTTTATTTTATCGAATTAGATATAAATAATAATGAAGTTATGTTAGTTTTAAAATTTATAAAACTTGTAAGTTCGTTAAATTTTTAAAATTATAAAAAAGAGGTTTTTTTTTATTGAATTTGACTAAAATTTGCTTCAACTGGATTTAAATTCTGTAAAACTTGTTTTCACAGAGAGAGACAGGACAAGTAATTTTTTAAATCAAAGAAAATACTATGTAGTTATTTAAGAAAAACTACATATATAATCAGAATTATGCTTGAAATCGAAAGAATTATGTAAATTATCATTTTTCTTGATATTTCAAAACTTTGCCAACACTAATTTTTCTAGCAAATTTAAAAAGGGTATTTCTCTAGATTGACATTATATGTTTGGGATTTACCCTGAAGTCTTTGCCTATAAGAATTGAAACAAAGTTGTTAAAGATAGGGAAGACAATTCTTCTGCAATGGATTAGCTTTCTCAACCTTTAATAATGATACTAAAGTTTTCTATATAGAAATGTGGACATATTGTTTTACCTAAATCTATAGAGGTCTTGTGAATGACTCATTTGTTCAATAAAATTAGGTGTATTTGAAGACCTAAAATTTATTTTTGAACTTTATAATTCAAGAAATAATTAAATGATTAAATGATAAGAGTTACAATGTACAATATAGTTCCAACTTGTTATATTTAAAATTTACATTACAATTTAATCAGGAAAATGCCAGAATTTTTTAGGCTCCCTCCTACAGAAAACGATATCAAATTGCAATGTCATCATACATGTTTCAAAGATCCTTAAAATTAAAAATCGTTTTTTAACACTAGCATGCTAATTCTTGATAATAATTTATGTTTAGAACTTAATAGAAAACTTATCAAAATCCAATGAGTTTGGACTTGGGATAATGATTCCTTAGTCATCATTTAATTTTTTATATTCCTACCTCAACTTCAACTTTTTTTTCTCTCCTGTTTCGGTTGGCACCTTCACAACCCACTTTTTCTTTTCGTGAAAGCACTTCTTACTTTCTGAGTACAACCAGGAGACCCTGTACCTATGCAGTACAGAGAACTGAACTCTCCCTTCTTTGAGAGGCAAAACAAGATTATAATGTTGGACAGAAGATTCATTAATTGTTCCTTCTTGTTGTTTCCAGAATAATTAGTTAAAAGATTAACTGTTTCTCTTTGTATCAAACGCAATTAGTCAAAGACTAATGGAGGACCCATGGGCTAATAAAATACATATAAACTAAGGTCAAGTGACGAATGTTCTACGAAGGAAGCTCCTCGGTGCCAAATCAAACACCTATAATATATGATATCTCGTAAATTTATCTTGAGAATACATTTCATTAATTAATTAGGTAGTTTCCCTCTTTTGTATATAACAACATATCTTATTCATGGGGCTTTTCTTTTTTTGCAAAAGATATATCTAAATATGGGGTTCCGAGCAGTATAATCGATAATTTTTTAAAAAAATAACAGTATAATTGATCTTAAAATTTGCTAATTCTATTTAATAATTATATGGTTGAACAGATTAGGAAAGATATCAGGATAGGAAATTCCTTTATTCACGTTTTTCACAACATTCACTTCAAAAAGTCATTTTCTAGTATGCAGAATAAGATATATATTAGTATTGGATCATACATTTATTTATTAACTTAGTTAACTTACTAAAAGTCTTAAAGGTCATACTTAATGTAAAAGTGATGTAAAGAAAGAGGAAGGGAAGTTTGCTTTGATTAAAGATTTAGAAGATGGAGAAATTGTAAGAAAAAGAAGAACAACGAACTGGGGTATTTTCAAGAAAAATATATGGGTTATTGAATTTTTAATTCCTCTTTGGTATTTGGGTGGTGCAAACTGATTATGCCCTTCTCACTCTATGAGGATGTAATTTTGTCTCTTCAAAAAGAAAATACTAGAAAGAAGATCATAACCCTTTGAAACGCTTTGTGTTTGAATTTAAAATACAATACATCTTCTAGTATCATGTTTCTAAAAAGTCTTCTACCATCATATTAGAATAGTTAATGATTTGTTACCTTCCTTTTCAAAAAAGGAATGAATAGTCGATTTCTTTTTCGAGGAAGAAGAGATTTTGAACCTAAAAGTACTAATATTGCTTTAAATTCAGGAATTCATATTGTTTTGAAAAGTTTAGCATATAAAGAGTAGAACTTGTCTATCTATCAACTGAGAAAACTTGTTTGTTCATGATTGTTATTTTTCATAATAATTGTGTTACACCTATGTATACCATAAAAAAAGACTCAGATAAATTTTGACTAATTATTACCATGCACACAGTCATCATGAGAAACTGCCTAAAGGAATCCAAATACAAAGATTAGTATTAAAGTTTTAAAACTAATTCTATTATATTTTATCATTTCAAGTTTCATACTTAAACATTAAATAGATACATGATTAAAACTTTTTCCTATTTTATTATCTCCAATTCTATAATTATTGCATCTATGCTAATAAACTTTTTCATCACCAGCAACCTGACCTTCTATAAAAACTAAAACAATCACTTGCTTCAGTGTAGAACTTAAGCAATAAATCACCTCAGACTTCGTGCACTGTTTGTTCCAGCAGTCATGATGAATAGGATACCAAAATATAACCAGGGTTGCTAAGAATAACCAAAGCCGAGTCTAGCAATGTATTTACCATATGTAAGATGTAGCTATATATATTTCTCCATTTCCTTTTACTTGTCCTTGATTATACAGCTGACATAAAGGAATTTATTAATGAGAAGATTGAGATGCTATGTAACGTACTTCTTAATTAGGATATGGAAGAAAAGGCTTAGGGAGAGAGCCGCATTAGATAGACTTACTTTCTTTTTCTTTTGAAAGTGTTGGATAGACTTAACAATATATAAAAGAACGAATTATAAAATGTTTAGCTGAAAGTATTTAAGACAATCAACATAATACTATCGAAGAGTTGATGACTAGTTGATATCAAGTCTTATCTCTCACTTCAACTACGAAACTTAGAATATTAGTATATGTATTGAATCAAATTACAAATCTATAAATATTTTAGATGTGAGTTTATTCCATGTCAATTTTTATATAATAAAATTATAGTACCATATTAATGTAACATAAGAATTATCCCTTGCCTTGGAATTATCCTTATACAAACTAATTTGTTTGACTTAAACTAATTTGTTTAAGTACAGTTTCTCAAGCACTCATATAACCATGTATTCATAGATTCACTTGGTAAATTGACAAACTAGGTCTATTACGTTCTAGTTTAGTTAAAATTTTGAACTAATAAGATGAAGCAACATTACTAATTCTTTCAATTAAAAAAAAAATCTTTGGCAACTTCACAATGTATAGCAAGTTAATACTGTATATAGATAGTTTGATATACAATTAACAATAAATATAGCTAATCTTTCAGCTATTTCATGTCAACAGAAAACAAAAATGCCGCTGCTTAGTAGTTCGGTAACTTCAAAAGCACATCATGCTAATTCTCATAAAGAAATCAACAGTAACATGCATATATCCTATTAGTTTCTTAGAATCACGAAAGGAGAAAAGAACAGTATATCAATTAATAGGCTCCAGTTTTTTAGCATTAAATTATTTTTTTCTTCCGGAAATCGAACTACTATCTCGAAATAATTAGATCGGCTTGGTTAAACCCTAACGACGACAGTGGTCCCTAATACCGTATATAAGCAAAAAACCTTAGTTGACTATGTACATAAAGAGATGAGAAGAGCTCGTTATAAATGTGTATATGTATAATCCATGGATATCGTATATATGCTAGAGAGAGAAATGAAAAGAACGAAAGGAATCATGAGATCTTAGATGAGGAAAAATGACCTGGTGCTAGCAAAATCGTAGAGCTTCCCGGTGCTGGAGAAGATCATGACTCCGACTTCCGCGTCGCAGAGGATCGCGAGCTCCTTCGCTTTCTTCAACAATCCATTTCTTCTCTTGGAGAAAGTTACTTGTCTGCTCGTGGAATTATCAATCCTCCTTATCACTATCTTCCCTCTCCCCATACTAATCAGAATATTCTTCGAGCTTCCAAAAAGAACACCGAAATTCTAAGTCGAAATCAAACTATTTTCGTGCCAGATTTCCGAAAGTAAATTAAAAAACAGACAAAATCTGATAAGAAAGAGAGAGAAAGAGATTTTATGAGCGAGAAAAAAGGAATCTAAAAGAAATAGCAGAGACTTTCACTTACTTTAACCGCGAGAATGGAGACAAAGCGAGGTTTCAGAGACGTCGTTTTGGTGGCGACGACTCACATCAGCCAAAACAGGAAGAAGCTATATAAGGAAAGTGTATGCGAGATTTAAAATCCGGTGGTTTCAGGTGTAGAGAACCGGTAGATGGATGACACGTGGACCATTCAGGAGTCGAGAAAATATTAAACGGTTTGTTTTGGGGGAAGGGTGAGACCCGAACCGTCCACCGTATAGATCGTTGACGCGTGGGTCTACGAATACAAAACGCACCGTAGTTCCCATTTTTAGGAATTTTCTTTTATTTTCATTATTTTTTTTAAAGAGAAAATAAAAAAAACTTGCATGGGGAAACGCGCGTAATTACCCTTTTAAGATCTGGAATAGCCACTTGTGTGCCTCGTGAGGTTTTTGATTTGAGGCTGGCATGGGCTAAGTCACAGCTCGGGGGCCGTCGTTTTCAAGAATGACGACTCGTTTATCTTTCTTTTTTAGGTAAATCAACGGTTACTGTTCTTATAAACGACCGTTAGCGTAACTCATGTAGTCATGTTAGATAAATGGGGGGCATAAATCAGGTGCCCGTAGTAAGCTGACTTCATTACAGTCAAATAATTATTTTTCTAAACTCAAATAATATTTCCATATATCAACGTATAAATTTATTAAATTGAAGGTGAAAATTAGCAAAGTACTTAGATCAACCAAACCAAAGGTGATGTTTGTAATAAATTTTGAAATCTCTGTTTAATTTAACTAATCCTATGAATTTTTAAGTGATATTGGAATAATGTAGTAGTACTCAAATTTTTACTAATTTTAATTAAATATTTTATAATTTCACTTAAATTTTTTAATAAATAAATTTTCTTAATTGAAGTAATTATGAATTTTCATATAAGTTTTCAAAAATAGTTCATTCATTTCAAAAATACACCAATCAAACTATAACTGTAATACCCTAAATTTAATTTTAATATAATTTAAGATTTAATTATAAATATAATGTCTTAATTTTTCAATTTTTAATTTTAGTTTAGAGTAAAAAATGAAGTAAAATTGATGGATGATGAAATTGAAAACAATTCTGAAAAAATGGGTAAAACTTTGGATTCTATGGGTATTTTTGAAAGAAAAATCAGAAACTAGGGGTTCAAATATAATTTAGAAAAAAATTACCACGTAGGATGCCCGGTCAGCAGTCCTGACGAACCAGGACGCATCACGTGGTAACGGACGCTGACACAGTGCCACGCAGTGATCCGTGAGTCCGTGATCGAACGGCCCAGGTCTGTTCCTGCACGCACGGACGGCCTGGATGTGCTCCCTCCCAATTACAATCGGACGGTCAGATTCAAACGCGATGGACGATCCAGATAAGATTGCGATGGACGATCCAGATTGGATCGTGATGAACGGCCTAGATTCACTCCTTATTTAATTGCGATTGGACGGTTCAGATCAAACGCGATAGATGACACAAATCAAAAGCGAACAAAAATAAATAACTCTCACTCACATCAAACCCTAACCCTAGCCGCTAGAACCCCTAGCTGGAGAAGAAGACCTGGCCGCCGGGAAGGAGCCGTCGCCACCCGCAACCGCCACCAGCCGCACCAGAACCCTTTCCGACCGCAAAAAAAATGTAAAAACTTCCCTTTTTGCTCGAAATTCAATTTTTAGCTCACCCATGGTCAAATCGAAGCAAAGAGACTAGCTAATTGGCTTAAAAACGCCAGCGAAGTCCAGCGGTGCCGACGCGGAAAATTTCACAAAACGTCTCTGATGAGACCCTTTTTTATTCCCGTTATGTGTAATTTTTTCACCATTGTGATCATCGTGTCCTTCTCTACAAGTTGACCAGAATAAAAAACCCAACCGCAACATGAGCCGGAGGAGCCGCCGCACCGGAGAGCCTCATCGCCGGTAAGTTTCGATTTTTGTGTTTTTTCAGTCAACCGATGCCCTTTAACGTATTTTATTGCAAAGATCAATGCAAAATCAGCCAAAAACAGCTGACTCGATGCAAACCGCCGTCACCAGAGCATGGCAAAGCCGCAGTGTCGAAATTTTGAAATTGGCCAATTAGGCTCTGAGACTGATTTTGGGTTTGTTTGGGATATTTGTAGGTACTATTAACATGTTTTAATTATCGAAAAAAAAAATTCAGAGAATCCGAAAATCGCCCGTAGGTCTAATCGAACAGCTTAATTTTTCGAACATCAAATCGAGTAAGGATCGCTCACCCTATTCCCTATCATAGAATTGAAGTTTAAATAAATAATAATATACTATTTTGTGCGAATTTAATAAATGTACATAATTAATTACGGATTGCTAATGGAGCCAAAACTAAAAATTATTCTCTATTGATTTTTGTTGATTTTTACAGTTTAAAGGTATTATAGTATCGGATTTATCAATTTTATGATTTGAATGTATGTATTGCTGCCTTACATTATCATCGTTTAGTTAGAAAATTGAGATATGCTTGTATTTCCTGCTGTATGTTTATTTTTTTATGTGATTATGGTTGATTTGGAAAATGGAGACTAACAGAAAATGGAAAAGTTGGGTGGGAAGATTAATAGATGAAGACGACAGTCTTACTAGATATCTTGGGAGATGGTAGACGGACTAGGTACATAGGGAACCCTACCGTGAACATTGTCTCATACCGGACGGGGCATGGAGACATGATAATTTAGCGCTCATACTGGACGGGGTATGGGGACGGTCCGCTTCACCCTCATACCAAACGGGGTATTGAGGTTTAATAATTTGGCGATTATACCGGATGGGATATGGGAACAGTCCGTAATTGATATTGTTAAAGAAAATGGTTCACTTGTGGCAGGGACATTCCTATGAACCCCCATAGATACTAGTAGGCTGGTGAAAAAGTGATAGTTATTGTTTGATTTATTGACGATGTATATAGACTTACGATATGTGCTATGTTGCTGATTTTACATGAAACTATCTGTATGATACTAATAGTCTGCATAAGTTATTTTTATGAATCCTACTACGGTAAACAAACGGTAAATAATTTTATTTATGATAAAAGAATTTATTTAAATTAAGTACTCCATTAGTGTGTTGATTTTATACCAATTTTTACATCTGTGTCAGTGATATAATATGATATCCTTACTGGGTTAGCGTAACTCATCCCTTATTTAACCATTTCATATAAAGAGAATCAGGTTCTAGAGCCCGATCCGCAGGAAGATTGCGACTAGATACTAAATTTCTTTATTTTTCATTTATTTCCTTATTCTTATGTTTCTTTTAAAAGAGTGAATTCTCTAACGCTATTTAGTATTTTGAGTTATTTGTGTAAGGAATGTAAACTCTGAACATTTATTACGCTTCCGTACTTTAATTATCTTTTATTTTCTTTGAATATTTCTGGGATCGTTACAATAACATTGACGCATTTTGAAAATCACCAATAGTTAATCAATTTAAAATCACCAATAATAAATTAGTTACAAGTTATAAATGCATTGCAAAACTTTCTAGATTTAATTCTATCAAATAAATTTTGAAAATTCATTTTTTTAGAATGTATTAGTAGGTTATTAACTTACATAAAATGAAAATTGTTATTCATTTTCTTTATAAAATATATGTAACATTAATTTTTAATTTCACATGGATTATTAAAGTAATTTTTCTTTCACTTACATAAATAATCTCGACCTTATTGTTTTTTTTTTTATTATTATTTAGTTTTTATAGATGGTTGTGAATGATAACCATTGGGCTAAATGCTAGGGTAATGATTGATTTTAGTTTATTATATTTTATTTAATTTTTTCTATTTATACGTCACTTGTAATATAACATAAATTTTATTTTTAAATATTTATAAAAAAAATTGTACATAATAGATAAGCCAATATTACTATTTTGAATATGGAATATTATCTAACAAAAAGTAGAATGGGATTAGCAAGTCAAATCACAGCCATAGGCATTTCACTTGTAAAAAAGCCATGATTAATTATTATCTCTCATGATTATTTTCGTTTTTAATCATCCTAATGCTACGTGAATTATGATGTTTCGTTATTCCACCATAAAGCCATCCCCACAACTGGAAATAAGACTTTTTGCCACAATGTGTTTCTAAGTTTATTTGTTACCAACACAAATCAAGAAGCATAACAAGAGCTCTCGCTGTGATTAAATTTTATTTTAAAAAATATTTTTGACATGTATTACTGTAATTAAATTTATAATTCAATGTATTGAGATTTATGTTAAGTTTAATTTAAAATATGATATGATGTATAAAATATTAGAAATATAATAAAGAAATTATAAAATTTTGAATTAAAAGAAAATATATAATATAAAGTTAATTCATGTATAACTTGAACTAACTAATTGTTTATTGAATTAGTGAAAATACAAATTTATTATTTTATTATTAAAGACATTATAAATTAATTTAATTATACATAAAAATGTAAATCATATATATTTTTTCATGAAGTAATTAAAATATTAAGATTAAACAAAAATATAATAA
Source organism: Carica papaya (assembly GCF_000150535.2). The sequence continues at coordinate 321,180 of NW_019014515.1, forward strand.
GTTTGAGAAAGAAAAGGTTAACGTATTTTATATGTTTATGATATATATATATATATATATATACAGGACATGGATGGAATTTTGATGAAAGAGTGACGTACATGTACGTACATATATGTGTGTGTATGTATATGTATATATATATATATATGCTAATGGCGATTAAGTAACCGATTGTGCGACAGCACGTGTCAAAACAAGAGAGGACGAGTGTAAAGTGAAGTCTGGCCCAAAAAGATGTGTATTTCCTTTTTTAGTTTTTAAGGTTTCCAAATCAGGAAATTGGAGAACGTGCCCGTTGAAATATCTAAAAAAAAATTTCTAAGCTGATATTATTATTGTCCCCTTTCAAAGCTCTGATACTTTTTCTTTTCGATATATATATATATATATATATATTTTTTTTTTTTTGTCAGCAAGAACTGTGAGGCACCACGTTCTTGTGTCTCTCTTCCTCACTTCTGACAGAGGCAAGTCCAAGACCGACACTATTTTGGGTTGGTAATATTATGGTACTTTAGAGGGAAGTTTATTTTTAAATTCAATTTTTTTTTTATTTTTAACATGTTATAGCACAAATGAACTTTATTTCTTTAATTATTTTTTTTAAAAAAAGTTAATAGATTTAAGTGTCATACTCTATAAAATAAGGTTTAAGTATCTATCTATTCATTTGGAAATATACCAAATGTGAATTAAAGTTATTAATTTTAACTATTAATTTTGATTTAAAATCTTATAAGAATAACTAATTTTTTTATTAGATAAATTATATGTAATTTAGAACCATGATAAGCTTTTGAGACAATTTTGATTATAATTCAATATATATATATTTAAATAATTCGATTATATACTTCTTTTAATAGCTAATAGATTAATCCACTAAAACAAGCAAGATAGTTATACATTATAATAAATGAAGCTATATATAAGTCATATATATATATATATATTATTAGTTATTACACCTCACTTTTACTAAGGAAATTTAATTTTTATTAAAAATTATTTTATCCTATTTCTCGGTAAACAAACTCGAATGCCAAGCTTATCGGGGCATGAATCTCCTGAACATGGTGTTATATATATATATATATATATATATGCGCGTACACACACACACCCCCACCTGTCTTTTAGTGATTTCTAATATAACCATTAATTAATTTGCAACTTTTTATTTTGAATTTAAAATTATAATATATACAATCATAGCAGTACAATAATTGAAAGTCGTATTTATGTTACAAACAAATTGGGTAAGGAAGAAAATCCTCTGTTGAGTCCTAGAAATTAAAGATTTAATAACACTTCAAGGATAAGATTATTATTATTGATTGTGTCCCACGCCACTTGAAAAAGAATTTATCAATAATGCCTTAAAACATTATGGAAGTCTTAGTTGGATCGCAAATTTATTATTTAAAATACACTATACTATCACGTAATTTTTATCAATTGCCACTAAATTGACATGGTAATTAACATTTTTAATTACTTTGATACTATACTTCATATTTCAATAATCTAAAATATGCAACAACAAAAAATTACACATTGCAATATATATTTAGAAGAAAATAATATCCTTATTACGAATTTTATTGGTAAAATAATATATCAATAATAAAATTATTAACTAGTTTATTTAGAAGAGATATTATCACAAATATTAAAAGTAGAAGTAAAATTTTAGATTCCTACAATACATTGTCAAAAATAATAATCTTAGGTAGATAGTCGTGAACTCTATTTATAAGGTAGTTTGTACTGGTGTTACTTTCTTCGTTAATCTGTATATAAATAGAGATTTTGTAACGACCAGAAACTTGAAAGGGAGATAAAAACATGAATTGAATGCAGAAACGGAATAACAGAGTTAGAGTTTACATTCCTTACACAATAATTTAGAATACTCAATAGGGTTACGGGAACGACCATTCCAAAAAAACAAGCGAAAAATCAAGAAATAAATGAAAAGTAAACAATTAAGTATCTTAGTACGACCTTCACTAGCCGTTGAAATGAGTCCGAGTGGTAAACTATTCACAATCCCCTTATTGATCGGGATTTAGATCTTGATTCTCTTGATCTGAAATGGTTAATGAAAGGGTGAGCTACACTAGATCAGTAAGAATATCACACTACTCACCGATACAGAAATAAATATTAGTCAAATCATTAAAATAACTAATCAAGCTCTTAAATTAAGTAAATTCATTTATCATAAGTAAAACTATTTATTTCATACTTACCGTTGCGAAATTTCCAAAACTAACCTACAAAGACAATAGTTCAACAACATCATAATCTCATATTCAAGTTGTAGCACCCAGAAAGGAGGAGGAAAAAAAAAAAGGGGGGGGGGGGCCACGTCAGCAGCCACGTCAGCAGGCCCGGTCAGCAGTCCCGGCCAACCGGGGCCTGCCACGTGGCAAGATCGCGTCACTCCAAAAGGAGCCACGTTGGCGATCCGCGTGGGTGCGATCCGATGGCCCAGATCAATCGCGCGATCGGACGGCCCAGATTCAAACGCACGGACGGCCCAGATTCAATCAAAAACGAACGGCCCAGATTAAAACGAAATGAACGGCTGTGATCAAAAGGCAAGGGGTTATAAATAGAACCCCCACACCAGACCACAAACCCTAGCCGCCAGCCGCTCGCCGGAGAAGACGAACCAGAGGCCGACCGCCGCCCACCCGCCGCCACTCGCCGCCGCACCGGGGAAATTTCCGACCGCCGATCGAGGTAAATTTCATACCCCCGACTCGTTTTTCCCCACTGATTCCTCCTATGGCCAAATCGAAGCCGAAATCCCGGCCAAACGGCCGGAATACGCGGCCGAAGCCCAGCGGCGCTGCCGCGCCCCCTCTCGGTTTTTGCCTCCGACGAGGGCCCTTCCCGGCCTCCGTTCGATGTAATTTTTATATCACCGTGATCACCATTCTTTTCTCTACAGGTTGACCGAAGCCAAATCACCAAAAC
>NW_019014515.1:384756-408186 GCF_000150535.2 Carica papaya
TCAACGGTCAAGAATTACATGCAACATGCACTGGGTACTAATTAAATAAACAAATTAAACTATTAATTAACAGGAAGCACTGTCTGATCGATTTTAAGTTGATGATATTTTTAATTATCTAATACTTAAAATTTAATAACGAAGGCAGATTAGGGAAGAGAACAAATACGAAGAGGTAATTTTAACTATTTTTAAACCCCTTTAATTTTAGCAGTTAATTTTGATGGTTGTTACAGTCAATTTAATTTTCAGATAGCGATGTTATTGTAAGATAAATCCAAAGTGTTAATAAAAATTAGTCCATTTTGCATATGTACTTTTTATAATTTGCATCAATTTTAATTCATAAGTTATATCATTAGGTAGATGAAGTCACTATATATAAACTCAGTCCTATATTTTAAAAAAAATTATTTTTATTAACTTATAATTTTCTATAGATTTACAATTCATAACCTATGTGTAAAAAATTTATCCATTGATTCGAGATATTCATAATTCATTTAAAAAAATAAACCAAAACAACTAGATACTTTGTCTAGTTTAATACTTTTGGTGTGACTTTCAATTTGGACATAAGAAGAGACCAAAATTTTACAAGAAAAAGAAATGTACTTATTTATTTATTTATTTGTTTTTGTCTCAGCTTGAAACAAGTTCATGACGTGGGCCGCGGTCCACATACTTTAATTTTGGGCCCCAAAATAATTTCCAACCAACAAGATCCCCATTCTTCATTTAGCCCAGACAATACATAGAGACATCCTCTCAGAGCACGCGTGGGAGCGCACAGTTTTAAAAAGCGCGTGAAAAGGGCAGGTTACTTGATGCCTGTGGATTGTGGACTGATGATCGGGGACCTAAAAGTCATTCCACATAAAGTTTGTTTTCCCCAAGTAAATAAGTAAATCAATAAATCTCCTCGACAGTGTTCTCCTTTTTCTCTCTCTCTCTCTCTCTCTTAGTTTTATTTTTTAAAAAAATTCGCTGAAATTTATCGGGGCAAACAAAACTTAAAGAAGGAAAAACAGATCTCCAAAAATCTGAAGCCGATTTTCTCCTTCCGCTTTTACAGGTTCATTTTCGTTGTGTTGATCGTTAACTCTCTATATGTGTTTTTGTGATGATCTTTTTTCTGCTAATTACTTGTTTCAGTTTCATTGTCTCGAAGATTTTGGTCGAAGAACGAGGTCGTTTCGATCTTCTCTCTTGTCGCTATGGCAGTTGCTACCGATGATACCATGAGAATATGCAGCCACTGGTATTTATACCAATCTGCTGCAATCGAACTGATTTCTGATTGTTATACCATTTAATTTGCCAAAAAATCTGCACAATGATCCGTTAAGTCGTGTTTTCCCCTTGATCTCGCATACTGACCTGTTGCAGTTCTCATCTGATTTTCTTTTTGAGCTTGCTCACCTAAAATCTAACTATGACTTTACTTGGACTCTAGATTATATTGAGCTGAATTCTTTTATTTCATAACTTCCCTAATTGCTAGCTTTATTATTAATGTAAACATTTACTTGTTTAAATTTCTGAATGTTCAACTTATTAGGATATGGTTAATTTGTGTATGTTGATATACCAAAAAGAAAGTACTAAATTGAAGTGGAAAAGATAAATTTCTATTATTATTTATTGCTATTATTATTTTCTTCCGGAGATGGGGCTGAAGTTTCGTAGATTATGTTCTGCAGTGTCCTTGCGGAGACTCATTATGTTTATACATTATGGGCTTGGTTTTTAGTTGGTTTGCGTGAGGTTATGCATTGTGCTGATCGCGTTAATGGTAAATCTATATATGAAGTGAGATGATAATTTGTTGTTGTGGGTTTTTACATTAAAATTGCACCTTGCCTTAAGACTATTGGATTTTGAAATTGAAAATAAGTTCCAAACTAAAATATTGGAAGTGTACTCGATGAACAAAATTTCATTAACCAACATTTGTGAATCCCTGTTCTAGCTCCACAATTGTAAAGCAAATACTTTTACTAGCGCTAGTGGCGTAACCTAATGTTTATTAATGACAGAGGGGAATGTTGGCACATGCTGAGTGATAAGAACCAGAGATCACAGAGGATCCCCAAACCAAACCCATGATACATGGGATAACCGCAGATCAAGGACCGGCACTTTTGCACCTTTTGCACGTGTTTCACTTCAACACATTTTGCACATGCCATCACGAACTCCAACAGAAGCGGTCGCCCAGAATCTCAGCCAAGCTGCTCTCCACTTTCATATTCTAGTATTTCTTTGATTTTGTTGATTTGCTTCAATCTTTAGTTCTTATCTTGTAAATTCTACCTATTTAAAGGCAGCACCATTGATCAATAAGGCGGCTCAAAAAATTACTCAAAACCTTCTAGTATTTTTCTCTCCAAAAGCAAAAGAACCCTTATCCGTTCTTAAGCTTTGAGTGGGACATAACATTGGTATCAGAACTCAGTCGAAATGGCGTCCAACAAAGAACGCATCGAGAATCTGGAAACCGGTCTCGGCGCTCTGTAAGATCAGGTTAGCAGAATGGAGCTCAGCACGACCAACAAGCTCCATACGATCGAGGAGACTCTCCAGCGGTTGACGAAAGCCATTGTTTCCATACAGGAAAGCATCGGTAGCACCCGAGCACCACGCGTTAACCTGCCATGCCCTGCGTACGAGGAGGCCACCATTGACGACGTCGGCCGTGCACCTTTTTTTCCCAAATTAAGCACATTGGATTTTCCTACTTTTGTGGGAGGAGACCTGATCGAATGGTTAAGTTGAGTTAGCCAGTACTTCGACTTCCAAGGGATTGCCGCACCATATCGAGTAGCTCTGGCATCCTACCACTTGGAGGGAGAGGGAAATCAGTGGTGGTAGTGGGTGAATCGCACCTACAGAGTTGAAGGAAGGGAGGTTTCCTGGACCGGGTTCGTGGAGGAGTTGTGGGCCCGATTTGGGCCAATAGATTTTGAAGACCCGGATGAGGCCCTAGCCCGCATTAGAATTGCGCGACTACTAGAGTGAATTCGAGCGTCTGGGCAACAGAGTTCACGAGTGGACTCAACGGGCCTTAGTAGGGGTCTTCATGGGACAGCTCATGCTCGAAATAGCAAACAGGATCCACATGTTCCAGCCCAGAACGTTGAAAGATGCCATCGGGTTGTCCTGCGTACGAGAAGAGCAAGTGGGTTGGCAAAATAGGCTGACCCGATTGGGGCAGACCCAAATCGTCCAACCTGTCTCGTCCCTACCCAATCAAGCCTTGCGTGCCCTAGCTCCAACTTTAGCCGCCCCGAAGCGCCTCTCCTGGGAAGAAATGCAATGCCAGCGAGCCCAAAGGCTGTGTTTCAACTGCAATGAACTTCACAGCAGGTCACCGGTGCCGCAACCCGCAACTCTTCTTGCTTGATGGCAGATAGATCGAAGATGAAGGACTCAAACCCAACAAACCTGAAATTTTGCTGCATGCTCTCACTGGGTGGACTGTCGTGCGAATCATGAGAGTCACGATCACAATTCTTCAGCAAAAAGCTATCGTCCTCATCGATAGTGGGTCCACACATAACTTCATCAATAAAAAGTTAGCCAGTTGACTTCGGCTTCCCCTGGTACCCATTGATCCGTTCTCTGTAAAAGTGGCAAACGGGAGTTCGATGAAATGCCAAAGGCGGTTCGATAATGTGCCTCTGCAGATCCAAGGTATCTCCTTCTCCCTCACTCTTTTTTCCTTACCATTCATGGGTCTCGACGTGGTTCTAGGAGTGCAGTGGTTGGAGTCACTCGGTGCCGTAATCTGTGATTGGAAACACTTCACCATAGACTTCTGATGGCTCAACCAAAGACGGCAACTACGCGGCCTAGATGCGCCACCTATCCAAGCAGCTAAACCAGGAGAACTGGATTGGGAGGCCGCAAGCAAACACTCACTCTATGCTGTCTGCTTGTTGCCAGAAATCGGGAAGGCACCACCTCACAGCAGCCGGAAATGCAACAGCTTCTATTAGAATTCTCAGAGCTCTTCCACATTCTGGATTAGTTGCTGCCCACCCGAGATGTCGACCACCAAATTTGCCTCAAGGAAGGGACCGAGCTGGTAAATGTCCGTCCCTACAGGTATGCATACTTCCAAAAAGCTAAGATTGAAAAACAGGTGACGGAGATGCTCAATTTTGGTCTCATTCGGTCGAGCACTAGCCCTTTCTCATCACCAGTGTTACTAGTCAGAAAGTAGGATGGCACCTGGTGCTTTTGTACCGACTACCGAGCCCTCAATGTAGTCACCATCAAGTACCGTTTTCCCATTCCCACTGTAGATGACATGTTGGACGAGTTATATAGGGCAACTTATTTCACCAAACTAGACTTGACCGCAGGGTGCCGCTAGATCTGGGTACATCCTCCAGGTGTCCACGAAACAGTCTTTCGGACACATAACAACCATCATGAATATCTGGTAATACCTTTTAGTCCATACAATACACCTTTTACATTCCGAGCTGTTATGAACTCAATTTTCCGTCCTTATCTACTTAAGTTTGTACTAGTGTTTTTTGATGACATATTAGTTTACAGTCCAGATTGGCACTCTCACCTAACCCATATTCGACAAGTGTTTGAAATATTAAAGCAGCACAGGTTCTTTATCAAATGCAAAAAATGTGTAATTGGGCAACAAAAATTAGAATACCTCGGTCATATTATCACACCCCCAAGGACTTAAGATGGATTAAAATAAAATTCAGGCAATGACAAATTTGCCCAAGTCCAGCACCGTTATAAAACTAAGAGGGTTCGTAGAACTGACTGGCTATTACAGAAAGTTTGTACAGAATTATGGGGTGATAGCCCAACCCCAACCCTTGGCTCAACTACTTAAAAAGGGGAAGTTTGAATGGAGCACCACTGCCAATGAAGCTTTCACTAAGTTAAAGCAAGCAATGACCTCCACACAAACTCTAGCTCTTCTTAACTTTAATGAACCATTCACAATCGAGTCGGACGCCTTAGGAGATGGAATAGGCATAGTTCTCACTCAGCAAGGCAAACTAGTAGCCTACCTCAGTCGAGTCTTGGGAGTATCCAAACAGTCATGGTCAATTTATGCAAAAGAAATGCTAGCAGTTGTGATCGCCATCAAGACTTGGCGACCCTACCTTATGGGCCAAAAGTTCTTCATCCAAATAGATCAACACAACCTCAAGCATGTACTAGAGCAATACATCACTACACCAGAACAACAAAAATGAGTTTCCAAGTTGTTTGGGTATGATTATGAGGACACTTACAGACTCGGAAAAGAGAATGCCGTTGCAGATGCTCTATCCTGTCAGGTCACTGGACCCATAGACTCAGTTATGGGATGATATTAAGCAAGAAATGCAGAAACACCCCTATATGCAGGAAATAAGTGCCCTCGCCAACAAACAACCGAGACAGCCGTACACCTTGAAGAATTGATTGATCTATTACAAGCACTTAGTGGTTATTCCTCCCAAGTCCAACTTAGTTCAACAACTCTTACAAGCTTACCACGACTTCCCCCTGGGAGGCCATTCTGGGGTACTACGAACCTACAAAAGACTTGCACAACAATTCTACTAACCCTCAATAAGAAAAACAGTCTATGAGTACGTATCAACTTATGAAACATGTCAAAGAGTTAAGTCAGAAACCCTGTCTCCAGCTACTTTGTTACAACCCCTCCCTATTTTTTGTGAGGTATGGGATGACATAACCATGGACTTCATCGAGGGATTACCATCCTCCAACGGCAGAAACACAATACTAATAGCCGTCGACCGCTCAGGTAAGTATGCCCACTTCTTGGTCTTAGCACATCTGTTTACTTTACAGCAAAAACAGTAGCTGAGAGATTTGTCGAGGGGGTGGTCAAGTTACATGGTATGCCACGATCCATAGTCAATGATAGAGATCCCGTCTTTATAAGCAACTTCTGGAGTGAATTCTTTAAGATGTCAAGGACACGGTTAAAAATGAGCCCGACATACCATCCCCAAACAGACGAATAATTTGAGATCATCAATAGATTTGTCGAACAATATCTGCGATGTCTAGCTTACCAACGGCCGAATAAGTGATATTCTATATTTCCATGGGCAGAATTCTGGTACAATACTATTTATCACCTCTCTATTGGGATGATCCCGTTTAAGGCTTTGTATGGACGACGCCCGCCTAGCATTCCATACTACCAACAAGGTATGACAGCAGTAAATGAGGTTGACCAACAACTGACAAATAGAAATGAACTACTAGCACAACTTAAAGAGAACCTACAAGTGGCCAACCATCGCATGCAGTAAACCGCCAACACAAAAATACGACATATTGAGTTCCAAGAAGGAAATTGGGTCTTCCTCAAACTACAATCCTACTGCCAACAAACATTATTCCAACGGGCCCTCTAGAAACTAGCCTACCGCTTCAATGGACCTTATATGATTGAACAAAAGATAAGCCCAGTAGCATATAAACTCAAACTGCCCACTGGATCACGCATCCATCCTATCTTCCACATCTCCCTACTTAAAAAGAAGATTGGTGATTCCACTTTTCCCATCAAAGAGCTGCCAGCCACTACAGAAGAAGGCAACATCATCCTTCAACCCGAAGCCATACTTGATACTTGTTGGATGAAAGGGGGGGCCGAATCATTGAAGAGTGCTTTGTCAAGTGGAAGCATCTACTAGCTGAAGAAGCAACATGGGAGATAATTGAGCACATGACTAACCAATTTCCTAACCTTGAGGACAAGGTTGCTAAAAAAAGGGGCGATGATGATAAGAACCGGAGATCGCAGAGGATCCCCAAACCAAACCCACGATACATGGGTTAACCGCAGATCAAGGACCGACCCTTTTGCACCTTTTGCACGTGTTTCACTTCAGCACATTTTGCACGTGTTTCACTTCAGCACATTTTGCACGTGCTGGCAACGAACTCCAACAGAAACGGTTGCCTAGAATCTCGGCCAAGCTGCTCTCCACTTTCAGATTTCCAGTATTTCTTTGATTTTGTTGATTTGCTTCAATCTTTAGTTCTTATCTTAAGTTGTAAATTCTGCCTATTTAAAGGCAGCACCATTCATTAATAAAGCAGCTCAAAAAATTACTCAAATCCTCCTGGTATTATTCTCATCAAAAGCAGAAAAACCCTTACCCGTTCTTAAGCTCTGGCTGGAACCTAACATTGGGTACAAAAGTGTGCTTTCCAAAATCAAAGGTGTATAAATTTCAACCATGGCTTCCTTTTAAAAAAAATTATGAGGTTAATTGAACTTGGTTCAGTTTGATTATGTTAAGTGTAAGTGACAGATGAAGTTCTTTGCTTATGTGCTTGCTCAAGGAGCAATATGCCTAACAGGTGGTTCAAATTTATGATGGAGTTCCATGTACTAAGCTCTTCGTTTAATGCTTGATATACCGAATCATTTTCTTTCTTTCTGTTTTTTTGAGGATTGTACTACTGTATTAGAATGAAGTGTGAATATGTTGAGTTTATTTTCGGGTCTTGCTCCAAAGCCTCCTTGCCCCTTATTTAAAGTTTTACAATTAGATTTCCTTCAGCCATTCTTACATGATTACTGTAGTCTAAAGCTCATTCTTAATCCCAAATGCTTAGTGAGACTAGTATTAACAATTCAATTTTGTGAAGGCTTATTATTACATTACCTAGTGTGTCATGATTAGATTTTTCTTGGACATTATTTATGTGACCCAATTCAAGCGGAATTTATGAGTTTTTATTTTTTCTAATTTCAACAGTGACAGAGCTATCCCTTCTTCAAATATTGATTTGCATTATGCACATTGCTCGCGTAATCTAGAAAAATGTAAAATATGTGGGGAAATGGTTCCCAAAAGACATGCTGAGGAACATTTCCTAAACATCCATGCTCCGGTATGTGATTTTCTTGTCTTGTTCTGTTCAAATAAATTAGTTCTTTTTTGCACTTTTAGATGCGAGCATCTCTTTTGTCTTGTTTATAATATCCTCTCTTTCTTCTTTTTTCTGTAGTGAAAAAATAGTTTTGTTATAAGCATTTGGTTAATTAATGAGCCTGAAGGAATTATTCTGTATGGCTGGTGCTTTAGCTCTGGTAATAAAAGGTGGACATGTATTAAGTTCAGATGTATATTAAAAAGAAAAATTAAGTGGATCTCTGCAAAAGACATAGTGGTGCCCTAACTTGGCATGTGTTTGTGACAAATCATTGGATGGGTTTGCAGAATGGAGTGGCCTAGTGTAGTGATAGAGGGTCCTGTGCATACTCATTTTGGTGTTTGCAAGGATGAAAAACAGATAAAGTAGGTTCTGTCTTTTGCATCTGTTATGCTATTTAGTTTATAATACTAAAAAATGAGACATGTACCAGGGGATAATCCTAATGGATGAACATCTCCTTTTGTTGAGTTCATTGCACTGATTCACAACAAACAGCAAACTCTTTTAGAGTTCTGTTGGGCTTTTACCTACAGGCATATATATGAAATTATTTGTGATTGTCAAACTCAAAACTGTACTTTTTCTTTTTCTTTAGCTCAAACTCAAAATCATGACTATTTTCGTCCTTATGTGATTGTCATATGCTATATCAGTACATCTATTGCTGACTGAAAGGCAAGAGTTAGGGATTTGGCAGAGAGCATGTTGTAGTCTGCTTTTATGTGGAAATTATTTCATTTTCTCAAACTCAGTTAGGTAAAAATAAGAATTATCATTTAGTTGAATTGCATTAATGATTGCATATTATGGACTTGCTTTGCTGTTTCTTAAGTTTTTGCTGAAGGAAAGAGAAAACTCAGAATAGCTTTTTAGTGGTTATTAAAAATGGTTTGGTATAACTAAACAAGTTTGTACGGACAAGAGTTCTGGATTTAGCTTTGACTTGAGAACTTTAAGTGCGTAAATGTGGTTGATCTGTAACTAATTTATATTGTATTTGAGCAGGTATCTTGTTCACTGTGTAGTGAGACCATGGAACGGGAAGTTTTAGCAATCCATAGAGGTGAAAATTGCCCCCAAAGGATTGTGACATGTGAGTTCTGTGAATTCCCATTGCCTGCTATTGATCTGGCTGAGCATCAGGTAATTGTTGTCAGTGGCATGCATTGTTGTACCTTGGCCACAATAGGTTTCTAATTCTCTGTTGTTTTCTCTAATTAAAAAAAAATCTCTATCTTGCTTTCTGGTTTTAGGAAGTCTGTGGGAACAGGACAGAACTTTGTCATCTGTGTAATAGATATATAAGACTGCGAGAAAGATATAACCATGAAAATAGGTGCACTGGTATTCCAGAGAACAGTGGGGATTCTTCCAGGTAGAAATGTTAACATCTTTCTGTTGTTATCTTTCAATAATTTTTACATGTACTTCCTTACTACTTGAACATACTGTGGATAGTTTCATGTTGTTTGGTATACATGTCATTTCCGTGCTTGTGGTCTGGACTTTATGTACCACTATGGTAATGTGTAGATTTAAGTTTATCATTTTGTGGGAGCTATATTGAAAATGCTTATAAATTTAAAATTGAAGTCAATAGCCATAGCTTATGATTGCAAGTTGTCCTTGCTATTCTTTGGTATAATGGTTGTTTGGCATTGGCATTTTTGTGCTTAGTATTTATTTCTTAATGATAATTTGGGTTGATAAGCTGTTGAAAATTATATAAAAAATGACTGTAACAGAAAGGTATGTCTTTTTCTTTTCAATTTTAATACTGATGCTTTGAAACAATTTTTAAAAACCTGGATAGGTTTCGGTTTTGATATTGCATGCTATTGCATTTTATTGTGCAATGGACAGATGTTTTTACTGTGGTTATCTTTTGGAATTGGCATTATCATCTTGAGATGGATATGTCTGCAACGGACATGAAATCTTAGGCATGTGGTTTGATAACATATAACCAATCTGTTCTCATTGTGTGCATGACATAGTCATGTCATACTGTTTTATCCTTTTTCTAGCATCTAAAATTCTTGTGATATGATTGTATATCTGCAGTGATATTCAATAATTGTGATATGATTTTCCTTAAATTCCTGGTCCCTTCAACTGGACATTATACATTTTTTAGGCGTTCTTTTTTTTTTCCTGGTTTAGTTGTATAACCTTCCACTGTTAGTTTCTAGTTAGATACTTGGTACTAGAGAATATACCAGAGTGCTTTGATAACATGAAATCTTAGGCATGTGGTTTGATAACATATAACCAATCTGTTCTCATTGTGTGCATGACATAGTCATGTCATACTGTTTATCCTTTTTCTAGTATCTAAAATTCTTGTTATATGATTGTATATCTGCAGTAATATTCAATAATTGTGATATGATTGTTCCTTAAATTCCTGGTCCCATCAACTGGACATTATACATTTTTTACACATTCTTTTTTTTTTTTTTTTTCTGGTTTAGTTGTATAACCTTCCACTGTTAGTTTCTAGTTAGATAACTGGTACTAGAGAATATCCCAGAGTGCTCATGTATACTGCATTACATTCCGAGATAGCTCCTGAATTATGTTTGTGTTTCTGCCAATAAAATTTTTGAAGTTTCTATTCTTGGAGGACGTTCTGGTTAGCTTGGAACCTATTGAAACTATAGAATTGATCAAAGCTTTAAGGTTGGAGTTTGGTTCATTTCTTATTCAATTTCTAATTTTAATTTTTATATTAGTCCATATATTTAGAATAGAATATAATTTGTTGTATTTGATTCAATATTACCCCACGTTGAATTCTTTGATGATGGAAATTCATCTACTACATTGAAACTCATGTTCCACTATCAAGAAAGTTAAAGCATAAATGTGGTAACTCAAACATGATAGATTATGTTTAATAGTATATGTGAATATTAAATAAACTGTAAAACTAAAAAAAATAATTAAGAATTTAATGGGCGATGAAGCAAATGCAGTATACTATTCTTCAATTTTCCTGCAAAAGATATCCTTTGCATTTCATATTTGTGATGGATGTAACTCATCTAGAATTTGCCTATGAAGGGATGTCGGAGTCGTTGGAACAGAACACCATACTCAGAGAAGACTGCCACATGATGCTCAGAGAAGACAGCCTCGCAATTTTTCACAGAGACGGCTTCTGTTTACCATTGCGATAACAGGCATCGCGGTTCTATTAGGATCACTTCTTTTTCAAAGGAAGACAGAGAGTAGCCAAGTGCATTCGTAGGGTACAGGACGCACATTTGGCATGTGTAAATCAGCATTAGAACTATATATTCCTTTTATCTATATTGAAATTTATAAGATCATTGTGCTGATAATGTTACTGTACGGAGCTCATTGGATTGTGGTAATACCTAGACAGGCTGTGCAATTCCTATCTTTTTTAATACTTAATTCTCACCTATAAATTTTTAATTATCTTTACCTCGAGGTTCAATTCCCATTTAATCTATTTAGTTCATAGTTAATTTTTAATTCTCATTTTTATTTTGATTATGTTAAAAATAAATCTAAAAATATTACAAACTCTTTTTATCAATTCACATCCAAGATAACAAAAATTGAATTTATTTTAAATTTAATCAGTAATTGGATGGATATATTTTAAATTTTATTAAATTTAATAAAATTTTGAATGCGTTATTTAATTCATGTGTGTTCGATTATTATAATTTATATAAGAGTGTCATTACTTAGTAATTAAAATAAATGCGAATTTGCAAATAAACTTGCATAAATTTTCTACGTTATTTTTTAATTTTCTTTTTGTTCCGTTTGTTGTCGTAATTGCTATCTAATATGTATTTAATTTTTTTATTTATTTAATACATAAAAATATTTTTATATTTTAAATAAACGTATATTTCATTTGTAAAATTAGATAAATCAATTAATAATAACATGGTAGTAAAAATTGATAATGAAATAAAAATTTTAAATATTATTTTTGTATTTTTTAAATTTCTTATATTTAATTATTTTAAAAATTATTATTTTTACATATTTTTATAGATAAATGTATAAATATATGTCTATTAATTGAAAAAGCAAAAAGAAAAAGAAAAAGAAAAACTTTCTTCTTATAGTAAACATTATTAATACATACAATTTTAAAATTTGTCTTTTTAACTATTTCAAAATTAACATATTTACTTTGTAGCCGAAGAAAAATATTACAGATTATATTAATTAAAACTGCCCATGGCAAAATTAACATTTTTTTTTAAAAAAAAATAATAATTCAAAATAAAAAAGAAACAGTAGGATGTGCGAGCCTTGTTTTTTCTTTTTCCTAAAAAAAATTTTAGAGAAATAAATTTACACTTCTTCCAAAACAGTTTAGCCTTGCCGCATCTTCGAGTCCAAAATCACCACCCACACCGAGTCACCGACAATTTATAACTGCCGTTAACAGTTAACACCACCATCTCTCTCTTCGTCTCCCATTATTTTATAATAAAAATTCACACAGACGATGGGGATCAATTGGTAAGCCAATGAGGAGGTCATTGCGGAGAATCATTGATTGTTTTAGTAACAGCGATGGCAATAGAACTGCGAGGAAACAAGGTATCATTTCTCACAATTTTATTGCTTGATTCTATGCTTAATTACAATTTAATTGATTAGATTAACGATCAGAACAAGCAAATCTTTATTTGATTCTCCAATTTCTGATAGCTTCCTTTGACACGACACAAACAGCAGGTTTTTCCTCTCTTTTTTTTTTTTTTTTTTTGCGGGGGCAAGTTCATTGTTGTGAAATAGACTGATTAAAGCTGATTGAGCCTAAATTAGTTTGGTTTTGTAAATAACTTGTTCAGGGGGGATTTGCATTTAATACTTTAGTAAAATTAGATTATGTTTTTTGGGTGAAATGTTCTTTTTTGGAGGAAAATATTTTATGAAATTTGCGGTTAATAAATCACGACTTTAATAATGATTGCTTTGGCTAAAACCCAATTAAGAGAGTTTTTCGCCAAAAAACTGAAGTTCAAGAAGTCCATACAAGAGTTAGGATTTAATTTATTTTTTTGGTCTCTCTTTTATGATTTTTTAATAATACCATTGGCATGGTAATGCTCTTCACAATTTTTTCTCAGGCATAAAGAAGGCAGATCAAGATATTCATTGTGGACAACACGCTCCAAAAAATAACAATTGCCACAAGATGGCATTTCAAGGAGTTCGATTGCATATTCATGATCGTTATGTATGACATACTTATTCAACCCACTTTTGTGTTTCTTGAATGGGATATTGTAGAAGGATTGTGGAATGAATTTTTTGGTGTATTCAGATCATATTTAATTTCAAAGTATGTGCAGGTGGTGATGGACAATGGCATACTTCAAGTAACATTATCAAGACCAGGAGGTATTGTAACTGGAATCAGGTACGGTGGGATCGACAATTTACTGGAAGTTCGTAACAAGGAAACTAATAGAGGGTATGTAGTATCGGCTGTTTTAACTTTGTTCTTGTTATTTTTAGCACCGTGCCTACCATGCTGTTATTGATTGAAAAAATGATCATAATGTTGTTGTTTTAACCAATTCATGCTGAGACTTTAAAAAAAAATCCTGTCATTCCAGCAGGAAACTGACACTACTTTTTCAAATTGATTATCTAGGTACTGGGACCTTCACTGGAATGAACCAGGAGGCAAAGGAATATTTGATGTGTATGCATGTTCCTTATCTGTTTCTTGACTAGTGAGCAATGATAAAATTTTACACTGATAGTGGTCTCAAAATGGAAAATTTCTTCTTATGCGGCTTTAGGGATGTTTAAGAACATATCGCTTGATATATATATCGCGGTTGTGTCAGTGTTTTTAATTTATTTCCCTTTCCTTTTAGAAAGAGGGAATGTCCAAAATGGATCTTGAATCACAGATCCTGCATTTCTTTTGATGAAGGTGAGATCATATAAAATGTCCAAAATTCATATTCTTGAAGATTTTCAGTAATTGCTGCACGTATTTCAGTTTTGAGATATTCTTCTTATACTTTAAAATAAAAGCGTACTAAAGATTCAGAATAGAATTTTTTCGCATTATTTTTTACCTTTAATATCTTTTTTAAATATGTGATGCTTTGTACAACACTTTCTTGGCTACTTTTTACCTTGTGTCAGTTCCTCAATAATAATTTTTCGTTTATATGCTCAAGTCTCCAGTTTCTCTTTTAGTTTCCCTAAATTTCTGAATAACAAGTTTTCTCAACAATTACACAAGATTAATGGTAGATATCATCATGTATCCTCTTTGCTAATAGGAAAATGAGTATGTAGCAAGTAATGGAGTTATTGCACAAATGCCAATATGTGAAGCAAGAACTGTTGGCTTGCAGGATTCATGGAACAAGTTTTAGGGTTATAATTGAAAATGAAGAACAAGTCGAGCTTTCCTTCTCAAGAATGTGGGATCCCTCCCTTGAGGGAAAGTTTGTTCCCTTGAGCATAGATAAGAGGTTCTCGCTTCGACTCCAAGATGTGTACTTTAGAACACAAATTTAACTATCATACTGGTGACAAAAGTTATTTTTATTATATTTCTTGCAGATTTATAATGCTTCGGGGTTCTTCAGGCTTCTACTCTTATGCCATTTATGAGCACCTGGAGGAGTGGCCTGGGTTTGAAATTGGAGAAACAAGGATTGCTTTCAAACTCAGAAAAGACAAGTAAACATCTTCGACAGATTAATTGTCAGTATCGCAATTAGTAGAAATCACTGATTGAAAAATGACTTGTTAACTGATGGTTTAATACTTTTTTTGGTTGGTCACTAATCCAATTGCATAAGAAACTTTTAAAACTGCAAATCTGTATTGGACAAAATCAGCAAAAATGAGTATTAGTTTTTTTGAGAGAATGAAAATGAGTATGCAGTGGCTTGAAATGTGTCAACCCTGTTTAAACACCAATTGCAACTGCATAAGTTTATGCAGGTTTCAAGTGATAAAAAAGTTGCCCCTTTTATTGACACAATCATATACAAAAAATTGTATGATGGCTGAAGGTTTATACTGATAATTTCTCGATTTTCAGAACATATTTACATCCATGGATCAATGAGATCATAGTTAATTTTGAGGTGAAAGTGTAACTTTATTTTTTCTTTCTTGTTAACATCACTTTTATTATCAATTTTATGTTCATGATGATAATCAAAGACAAAAATGAAGTTGGGGTCCGGTTCTCGTTGTTATCTGAAAGCAAGAAAGTCTCTAGCTCGAGCATAGTAGCTTCTCAGTTGTACCCCTCATGGGATTGTCTTCAGGGGATATTCCCTGTTTCAAGCTCTACAAGGGCCAGGAAAAAAAGCAAGAAAGTCTGATATCACCAAAGATACATTTGAGAAATTTTCTTCCAATCGTTAAACATTTAAGTGATTAAGTGTCTTTGAAATGTAGATTTCGCTACATGGCTATAGCAGATAATAGGCAAAGATACATGCCTCTTCCGGATGACCTTTCAAAGGAAAGATGCCAGACACTGGACTATCCAGAAGCTGCCCTACTTGTACATCCAACTGATCCACAGCTCCAGGGAGAGGTATCTCTTCTTTATTTATTCCTGTCTCTTATTTTTATAAGGAACTGTCCTCCAGTGTCATTAATAAGACTCCTTTCTTCCAACTTTTATCCTTGCGCATATTGACTCCATTGCACCAGGTCAAACAAGCACTAGAACTTCTCTACTCTAACTTATATCAAGCTACATTAATTCATTTGTTCCATGGACAAGAATACCCTTCTTATTTTGGTCAGAGTTCATCTTAAACAAAGTCTGCTTGTGCCCTTTAGTCATACTTTCTTGAATTAATTAAGTGGAGAGCAGATTCTTTCTCTTCTATATACAAGGAATTGAGTATGCAAGAAGTCATTTTCTTTTATGGTTTCTGGATTTCCAGGTGGATGATAAATACCAATATTCTTGTGAGAACAAAGATCTCCGGGTACATGGATGGATATGCTTTGACCCGCCGATAGGGTTCTGGCAGATTACACCCAGTGATGAATTTCGATCTGGTGGACCACTCAAGCAGAACCTGTCCTCACATGTGGGACCTACCACCCTTGCTGTAAGAGACCGATGTAGGAACATTTTATTTTAAGAATACTTGGGAAGCTGGTACCATTAACCTTATAAATTGCATTTGCAAGTGACAACTTCTGACTACATTGACTTCCAGTCTTATGGTATTGGCAGATGTTTCTTAGTGCTCATTATGCTGGAAAATATATGATGCCACATTTCAAGCATGGTGAACCATGGAAGAAAGTGTTTGGCCCGGTCTTCATTTACCTAAATTCTGCAGCTAATAGGAATGATCCATTTCTGCTTTGGGAGGATGCAAAAATGCAGGTTTTATTGAAGGAAATTGCATGTACTTTTTGTGTGCAACATAGGTTGTATAATTGACTATTACATTTTCTATGACAAATGATCATATGCACTGATCTACAGATGACGATTGAAGTGGAAAGCTGGCCATACAATTTTCCAGCATCTGAGGACTACCAAAAGTCAGAACAGCGGGGTAATCTCAGTGGTAGATTCCTAGTTTATGATAGGTATGTAAGATACATGCAACATATTTCTGGAGAAACAACATTTTTACTTACAAGAAAGCAATTTGCTAAAAGCACTGAAATGAACCTAAATACATGATGAGGAATTTTTATACCTGGATATGCAAGATTTATGCAAGGACTCAGACAAAATAGTGTTTCCTATGGTATAATTTCACTTGCTTTAATCATCTTAGGTACTCCAAATTTGTGTTCAGAGAGACAAGGATAATTCAATCTCACTACCATCTGGTTTTCCATCTAACAACTACACTCATATGCAAAGATTCCTTTTCTCACCAATTTTGCTTTCAGATACTACTACCATTAGCTTTCCTGTCGCTATCTTCATCATCTCAGGGCAGGCTTTCTTTGTTTAGTCTTTCTTAAGCTCATTTTGATGCATTGGCACGTCAGGCGCTTTATTGTTATTTTTTAAATTTTCTAATGTTTCTTTTTTCAGGTATTTTATTTGTATTTGGGGATTCTGGTCCTTGTTTGGATTAAGGCATTTTTATTAGTAGTATATTACCTGATGTTCTTTTTAAAGTAAAAATAAAAAGTAATATCTGCCGTCAAAGTCTAATGTGGAGATTTTCTTTGAGTAACTGTATAATTATCTTTGATGTCTAGATATCATCATCTGCCTGTTCTGTTTCATGCACGGTATAGGTGAATTTGATAAAAGTGTCTGTGGCTTCTATATGTAGGTATATTTGCAGTGAATATATATTAGGACAGGGTGCTTATGTGGGATTGGCACCCCCAGGAGATGTTGGGTCGTGGCAAATGGAAAGCAAGGTAACTTTTATGTGGCAAGCACAGGCTTGTTGGTGAAGTGAGGAGTCACGTTTTGGTTCTATTATGACTCAATAATCTTTTGTTAGCTGTTAATTCGGTACTAATAAACGATGTCCCCATATTTCTTGGTTGCAAAAATTTTATTTACTTAAGAATTCTGTTTTTCTATTTTAGAGAGGTTTCCTATCATTAAGCAGGAAGTATATATAATGTAGAAGTCCTGATTACTGAAAAACTGGAATATAATTTCAATCAATTATCCATCAAATTCTTCATCTCTGTTATCTGTTCTCTCTTTTTCTGTCTCTCTTATTTACTGTTCCCTCTGCTATCACTGCTCAAAATTCTCTCTTATTCACCTAGTAACCAACTAATAATCCTCTATACAATTTCATGACAAGGGTGACATGTTAGTCAGGACTAGGAACAAAGCCTTTGATTTAGTTTCTCTCTTCTTTTTCAATCTAGTAGTTGCATGTAGAAGCATCTGTCCTCTGAAAGTACTCAAGACCTAGCAGATGCAGAAAAGATAATTGAAATGTGAAAAAACTATAACAGATGCTTACTTACACTTCGGATGCTTCCGATATTTGTTTCTGCAAAGTCTTGATAGAAGTAATTTATTAATGTCTTTCTGATGAGGGTGCTACGATAATGTTCTTGTGCAATGGTATATTTGAAAAGAAAACACTAAAATCTACTATGGAATTGCAACTGTCTAATCTAATCAAATTGCATATGAGGAAGGTGGATGGAAATAAGTATTGTTTAAGGCTCACTAATAATGGGAGTTAGGACTGAGAATGATGACTTTATTGTAGCTTTCTCTCTTGTTTGCTGAAGTTGGTAGTTGCATATTTTTCATATAGTGTATTTTTTTTTTTTCGATAACTATGCAAGCACCCAGTCCTCTGAAAGTACTCAAAATCTAGCGGACCCAGAAAAGATATTTTAAATGTGAAAAGAAAGATCTACTCTTACTCTTGGCAAGCTTCCAACAAGATTTGTTTCCTAAATCTAGATAGAAGTAATCGTTTTTTTTTTTTTTTATTTCTCTCGGTTATATATAGTCAATAAGTCGGTTATTATTCCCTTGTAGAACTACCAATTCTGGTCTAGAGCAGATGAGAATGGATTTTTCTGCATAAAAAATATACGAACTGGTGACTATAACCTTTATGCATGGATCCCTGGTTTTATTGGAGATTACTGCAATAATGTTATCATTACGATTACCTCAGGTATGTTTCCTTTAACTTGGACAGAGAATTTTACTTCTTTTTTTGGTGGCAAAAGTTTGATCTCTTTATGGAAATTACATGTAATGTAGGCTGTAACATTGAAATTGGTGATATCGTGTACGAGCCTCCAAGAGATGGGCCCACATTATGGGAAATAGGCTTCCCTGATCGTACTGCCGCAAAGTTTTATATTCCCGATCCTGATCCAATGCATGTAAATAAACTTTTCATCAATCATCCTGACAGGTAACCCTCTTCCCCGTTTGAGTTACTTTGCATAGGACCAAATATTAGGATGGTAACAACCACCTATCTTTTGTTCTTAGGAGAATTTTTTGGGTTGTAACGTGAAACCTAGTCTTAATCTATTTTGAGAGAAAAATATCTTGGACAAACCCTTATTCTATGGCGGGCCTTTCTTCATGTTATATATTTTCCTAGCGTTCACTTTGATTTGAGGCCCTGTGTAAATGCTTCCTCATGATTTTGAGGTTTGATCATTAGAGGATATTGGTGTTTTCCTTCTACTGGCAGGTTTAGGCAGTATGGATTGTGGAAAAGATATGCACAATTGTATCCTCATGAAGACTTGGTTTATACAGTTGGTGTTAGTGACTACAGAAAAGATTGGTTCTTTGCTCAGGTTGTCAGGTAAAGTTTCTCAGAGGATTGTTTAGTTTGTCCAAAGTGGTAAGTAATTATCCACCGTTTGAAAATAATTTACTGAATATTCACTTGATGAAAGTAAACATGCATTACTATCAATATTGTCATTGTTTCAGATACTAAAAACAGTGCAATGAGAATTAGTAGTACTCTGTGAGGATATGATGCTATTATTGCCCTACCAATTCATGGTTACATCGTGCAGTATACTATTCATCATTTTGATCTCATGCCAAACCAACTGCATTAGGTTTTTAGACTGAGGAGAACATATTCAATTGATTGCTAGTCTTTCATTCTTAACAACAAGTCTCATCACCTTGGTTAATGATTGATCAAATTAAAAGCTTAAGCATCGAATTGAAGCACGTCTTTCACATTGAAAAGATTTTTGGCATTTCAGGAAGAAAGAAGATGGTACATATCAAGGAACTACATGGCAAATTAAGTTCAAACTGGACAATGTAGACAAGAGAGCAACATACAAATTGAGAGTGGCAATTGCATCTGCTACTCTAGCCGAATTGCAGGTAAAAGAACTTCACATTTGATCAATTCGCTGTAAGTATATGACAAGAAAGGAAAGGCCAATATGTTCCTCGATGCATTACAGTTTTTGTTTCTTCCTTTTCTCTTTCAGGTTCGAGTTAACAACCCCAAATCAAGCCGTCCTCTATTTTCAACAGGATTGATAGGGAGGGACAATGCAATTGCAAGACATGGATGTCATGGGATCTACGTGTTATATTCTGTGAGCATACCTGGTATTCAGCTTGTTGTTGGAGAGAATACCATATTCCTAAAACAGCCAAGATGCACCAGCCCGTTTCAAGGAATTATGTATGACTATATCCGTTTAGAAGAACCCCCGGCTTCTGAGTACTCGAAGGAAGCTTCATGTTCTTCAGAGTAAATACTTTTACCATGCATAATTACCAGTATTTGAAATGTTAATTGTCAATTATAGGGATGTTAGTTGCCATTTATAAGACTGAATATATAAGTAGTAGCTGTATCCTTCAAATAAAAACTATCTGCGATTGTATGTATAGAAATAGATGGTCTATATACACATATATACAAGATGGATGTAATAAAGAGTATAAAGCACGGGTGTGTCAATTCGCCCGTCAGAAACTCCTCAAAGTACTGTGGCCAGGTGATTGTCCAAATTGTACTCTCTAGCTCATTCATATGGTTTATAGCCTCCAAAATAGGAAACTAGTTTGTCACATGTGAAATCAATTAGAATTATATTGATTTTTGATTCAAATTTTAGATTTGGCGAATACCATAATAGATGTTTTTTTAATAATTTATTTTTTGTGAGATTTATTCAATTATATTATAAATATGTGTAAAGCAGATAAAAATCAATTCTAAAAAACCAGAAAAATTTCTTGGTGAGATTTTGCAAACAAATCTTTAAAAGTACGATAGCAGAAGATCGTTTACTTGTTCTGCTGCATCGGTACGAGATTTAAGATAGAAAACATGATCAAATAATTAAAAACAAATGTATGCGGACATCAGTATGAGATTTAAGAGAACATGGTCGTGAAGATCCTTCAATGATACAAGACAGTGTATAAAGTGTTTTGCATCTGAAAATAATCCTTTCATGGCGGAGATTAAATCCGAGGAAAAAGAAAAACAGAGAGATTTACAGGAATGATAAAATTAAAATAATTAATTTTCCTTTTCCACTGGCTGCTCCACGTGGCGGCTCTTGCGTACCTTTATCTAACGACACCAAACAGTATTAGCGACCAAGTAAAGACATTGCAAATTATATCTACTGATATATATATATATATGTATGTATGTATATATGCATACATAATGAAAAAATTAAAAAAAGAAAAAAAGGAGAGAATGCTTTCTCTCCAGTTCAAGTAAACTAATAAGCCAAACAGGCTCTTCTTATATATGCCATTTTCATGATTTATTGCAGATGCATACACACAAAGTAATCGTCAATACAAGTTCTGCGGTTTAGGAAACCAGAGCCTCAACATGGCACCTCTTGGAGTGCTACTCTACGTTCAGGATAGTCATGTATGTAATTATTCAATATATAATTTATATGTATATTTACTCCGTTCATTTTAAACTTATTTTAGTATTTCTTGTGGGGTAGGTGACGATGGACAACGGTATGCTCCAAGTCACGTTATCAAAGCCGGAGGGGATCGTTACCGGAATACAATACAATGGTCTGGACAACTTGCTTGAAGTTCTTAACGATGAATCTAACAGAGGGTATTGCTATCATTATTTTTATATAATAATTAGTTTGAAAATTATGAGACCTGATTATCTTTCTTCTCCTATTAATCTTTCCCTTCTGTTTTATAAGCCTGATATTTGACTCGACATGCTGCTAAATTCTAAATTAAAAACATGAAAATAGTAATCAAATTCAAATGAAATTTTTTCTTAAAAAATTATGAGAAAATTTTAAGAAACATAATATTTAGTTACCCTGCATTACTATTTCCTTTTTTTTTTTTTTTTTTTTTAAAGATTGTTGAATCAAAGTAAATTTGGAAAATGTAGATACTGGGACCTTGTTTGGAGTGCACCAGGAAGCACAGGAACAACTGGAATATTTGATGTGTAAGATCTGTTTTTCTAACCAACAATTTTTTTACCCTTCTTGATTTGTGCTTAAATTTTGGATTTTGGATGGAGTAATTTTACTTCAAGAAAGACAGAAATTTTTAGGAATAGATCCTTTGAATGATGAACAAATATAGATACGTTTGTTTGCATAAAATAGGGTGTATTGCTACTTACTGTAGGAAATGTGAATTAACATGAACTGATTATACAGGATTAAGGGAACAGAATTCAAGATTATTGTGGAAGATGAGGAACAAGTTGAAATTTCCTTCACAAGAACCTGGTATCCCTCCCTTGAAGGAAAAGCGGTTCCACTAAACATAGACAAAAGGTTCTTTAACAAAATGCTGATATGCAACATTTATACACGTATTATACATATAGATATAATTAATAAAATTTCGAATCGTAACTTTTTTATAAGTGAAAATTCGATTAATATTTCTGATTATAAGTCTTTCTTGTAGGTTTATAATGCTTCGTGGTTCCTCCGGCTTCTACTCCTACGCCATTTACGAGCACTTGCAGGACTGGCCTGCTTTCAACCTTGCTGAAACCAGAATTGCCTTCAAACTTAGAAAAGAAAAGTACAATTTCTTCCATTTCTTTCTAGGCTAAACAATGATTAATTTGAATAAAATTTTCTAGCAATTAATAAGCCATTTATAACAACCACAATGCTTTTCAGTGAAGTAAAAATTAACAGAGAAGCAAGGTTTCTCTTATATTTCATTCCCAAAATTTTAAAACTTATTTAACAATAAGAAAAAAAATATAGTAAAAATGATGATGAATTTTAAAAAAAAAAAATTAAAATATTATTATTATCAGAGTCTTTCAAAAAATTATTTTGTGGGTTATGATTATTCTATAAATATGTAATTTCTAAATATTTTTAGGTAAATAAACATATATGAATTTACTGCTGACTTGTGTTTATGGTGAAAAGCTTTCACTATATGGCTGTAGCAGACAACAGACAGAGATTCATGCCCTTGCCTGAAGATAGATTACCAGGCAGAGGTCAAGCACTGGCTTACCCAGAAGCTGTCCTTCTAGTTAATCCTGTTGAGCCTGAGTTCGAAGGAGAGGTATATAATCTCTCAATTTTGATCAGTTTTTTACAAAGACAAAAAAATCTTCTTAATCAATATTAACTAATACAAAAAATTAGTTAATGGGTATTTCAAGAACATAACCAATATTAACTAATACAAAAATTTAATTAATGGGTATTTCAAGAATATAAGTTAATTTAGAAATCTTTATGGATATAAATGATATATTTTCAAATGAACCCCAGGTAGATGACAAGTACCAATATTCTTGTGAAAATAAAGATATTCTAGTTCATGGATGGATATCTACCGACCAGCAAATGGGGTTTTGGCTAATCACACCAAGCAATGAGTTTCGATCTGGAGGGCCAGTTAAACAAAATCTAACTTCTCATGTCGGTCCAACTGCTCTTGCCGTAAGTTGATATCGAATATATATACACACACACACACACATATACACATATATA